>JAGXCT010033365.1:14666-85901 GCA_022495035.1 Philopotamus ludificatus | reverse complement strand
AACCCTTCTTGGACCGGATGATAACTGGGGATGAAAAGTGGATTACCTATGAAAATATCATAAGGAGAATAGCATATTGTGAATCCGGAAAACTTGCCCCCTCCACCTCTAAACCGAGGTTGAGCATGAATAAGAGAAAGCTGTATATATGGTGGGACATTCAAGGACCAATACATTTTAAGCTGTTGAAACCAAACGAAAAGCTAAATTCGGAGAGGTGCTGTCAGCAATTGGATAATTTCAAAACAGCACTCCAAGAAAAGAAGCCGGCGATGTTCAATAGAAAGGACATCATACTGCTTCGTTAAAACTTTTAGGCCACATACTACTTTGGGGACTCGTCAGAAACTCGCAGAGCTAGGCTGGGAAATTCTGTTGCATCCACCATACTCTCCAGACCTAGCACCCTCCGATTATCACTTGTTTCTGTCCTTACAATTTTTTTGCAGGGCAAAAAAAACAATAACAAAGAAGATATCAGACAAGGACCAAAATTTTGGGGGAAACCCAATACATAATTAAATAGACTCCTTTAAAAAAAATCAAGTGTACAATTTAAAGCTTAATTTATAATAGAGTACAGCAAATAATTAGTTCGTGAGACATAAAAAAATCATGGTACTCCGTATTCGACAGTTCTGCCCCAATTACAAAAATTCGATGTCGTATTTCGGCATCCAAAGGGTTAAAGAAAAATGATATAAAATTAATTTCATCTGCAAATCTATCCAACGACATATAGCACCTCGTTCAATATATTAATTCTATTACTCAATGCCGTGCGATGTTTTTATGCGGGCAAAGAATTATTCGCAATATTAATCCCCCTAGAAATGTATGCTCCCACCGAGTAACATTAAGATTATTATTTGAATGAGTCAAATACTCCATATTTACATATGCGATTACATGGAATTTATTAAACAAAGCACTCATATTAATAGCGCAAACATTTAATCTATTCACGTACGGCGTTTGTGAAATTAATACAAATTACGACGATGTAAATTTCGCCAAAATTACATTCGATCCAGACAAAATCGCGCATTAAACGCAATTTGATTATTTAATTAAAATTTAAATAAATAATTGGACGAATTAGCCTCAAATCCATCTCCGTCTCCCTGTTCCGTCCCCTCTGATCCGCCTGCTATCTCTATTAACGAGCATTATCGTCACATTGGACACAAAACCTGTATAGGACCCGGCTTAAAGACCTCAAAACTTAATCTGGACCCTCTCAGCGGTATTGACAGACAGTGGGTAAATCTTGTCCCCACACACCACCCCGGTGCAGATATTTGTTTGAGAATGTGCGAAACGGATGGGGGGGCGGATTGCGACCATGTTACGATGGACCCTCGGGGGGTCTGGAACTGCCCCCGGCTCGTTCAGAGGAAGCACGTCCAACTCTGTGCTAACTCAATTAGAGAGCTTTAAAGCCCTGTTAACACGACCGGTATCAGACGTGAAAATTATCCACATAAGCCGTGAACGTTGAACCTGCTAATATGTCCTGGACAATCCTGTTTATGGTGCGGACACTGCCAATTAATTGAAAGTGTTATATTTTGCAGGGAAAGCGCCAGACGCCGTTAAACAATTGTTAAATTATGATATTTGAGCCAATTATTAGAACAAATCTAAAATATTTGAACAGAGCGATGTATGTATGTATGTTTGGGAATGTTTGCTCGGGGCTGAGATCCTTATCTGTTCCTTAGCTGGCTCATTAGCTCTACTAGACCGACTCGTGGATATAACATATAGATATTTTTAAACAAATATATATATATAAGGTAAACCGAAAAGAAATGTCATTTTTTTGTTATACCATTTTCACATCAGTTAGTCATCGAGTGACGTTGAGTAATCGGGTAAAATTTGGCGTCATTTTAAAGCTCTATTTGTAGTCTATAATTTCCATTTTTGCCAAGGATTGCTGAGACCCATTTTTGATTTTTATGCTATTTTTATTCGATAAGGGATTGAAGCCGAAATTTATGCAGACGTTTTAAAAATTTTGAAAATGGCATAGATGGTTAAAAAGTGAAACATTAACTAACACATTACCACATTAATACAAAAAAACGCCTTGAAATATTTCGAATAAATGATTTTAAATTACACTAGCCACATTTACCCAAGGTCTGATTTTTTTTTGTAATGCTACAACTATTAAGTATCTAACCAAAAAGAAAAATATTTGAAAAACAAAACGTTGTAAAAGATACAGCCGATTAAACGCGTAGTGTCGGCTAGCGTGTGATATGCGCGCCCCGGACGTACACAAAAATGCTTTTGATGTGGAATCCATTACCCCCGTAGACAATGAGCTATGATCCGGAAGAACTCTAAACTGGATAGTTTAAATTCAACGATGGAATATGACCCTCGCAAAACTATAAAATAGTTGTCACAAGATCTCGGCTATCTATGGTAAACAATACAATACCATTTGAAAAGGACTAGTAAATAAAGACTAGGAATTTGGGTACCGCACAAACCTTGCTACATCGCTGTAACAAAGAATAAAAATCTATTCGTCTCTCTTTTTAAAGTATGAGTCGATCCGTTTCTGAGAAGGATTTATTTAAATCTAATATTAGTTTCAACCCCTCAACCATTATTAAACCTTGAAAAAGATTTTTTTTCTGAACTGCGAAGAAAGATTATAGAGAACAATGGAAATTATATTATAGAGTAATATTTGTATAGTGCTTATCAAAATGTATTTTTTTCATGTTAAAAAAATTGTCATTACTTTCCGGTTTACCCTATCTATATGTATAATATTTTTTTTAATAATACTCAAATAAATTATATTTTTATCAGAGGATATTCGCAAAAGTTTAGGCTTAAAAATAAAGAGTTCGGTCACGCTCTGACTTTGCTAGTTAAAAGTTTGAAGAAACGGACGGCGAGGGAAAACTGTTCCGTTTCTGGAACAGATGACCCCTCGCCAAAGGAAATGTAATTTCCGTTATGACCGTTCAAATATATATACATACATACAAATATATGGCCAAGATTTTTTTTTGTTGATATTTTGAAATGTCTCAAAAATATTTATATTTAATAAATAAAGTAATATTTTAAAAATCGGAAGCAAGCGATTGCAACAATGGCTGACCCACAACAGTTCGCGATAAAAGTAAAACAAGAATTGTGGTCTCCCTGACACGGACCCTAATGACATCGTTAGTGCATTTACTGCGTTCGCAATCTCGAGGCACGATAGTTAAAAGATCCATTAACATTATTTATTACTAAACGTGAACCGAAAAAACCCGTTATTTTTTCCGCAACTAAAACCGACATCGAACCGATGTATATTTTTTAATTAAACCCGAACTGTGACCTTGGAATGATAACACTAGAAGACATTTTGAGTGACACACTTCGTTTGAACATTGTTTTATCATCATTACGATTTGTAAATATAGTTTAACACATCCGTCACGCGGCTCGAAAACAATCGAGTCGTTCGAAGGGGGTCTATCAGAGACCGCAAGCATTTCAAGTCAAGATATTGATAAATTCTTCAGCAAAATAATGACATTTTTTTAAAAATGGATTATTCTAAGAATAAGAATAATTATTCATGACTTAAGGTCGATAATTTGGATTTTTTAATTGATTAATATGATGGGTAAATGATACGCGCACACGGAGATGTCTCGCCGCAAACTAAGTACACACCGCTGACTACCGACTGCCGAGTTCTCGCGGCACGTGTCACTAGTACGTTTCACTCGCACTTGCCACATCGTACCGTAAATACTACCGTACCTGTGTACCGTACTAGTGAATTTAAGAGGCTGCTAAAATTCAACAATTTATTAATTTTGACACTCTGATCTCAAAAGCTTAGTCATATCACTGATCTACATAGTTAATTAAAAATATAAATACAGTAAATATTCGATTATCCAGGCCAATGGTTAGAAAGGGTTGATAATAGTAAGTCGTAAAAAATCGTGCGATTCCAGCTCTTTCTTTAAATTTTTTTTTAAATCCTTGAATTGAATAGGTTTATTTATTATAAAAAATATTATTTTTAATAACAAACTCCAAAGATTAAAATAAAAATATGTTAGTTATCAAAGCAGGTTTTTTTTTAACAATATGCTTTTATAATTTAAAAAATCCTTTAACTTAACCGTGCCTATTTAAGACCCCAAGTTTTTGATTTTTCTCGAGAAACTCTTTGTATTTGTCAAAAAAGTATAAAGAATACATATTATAAATAATTATTGTCCTTTTTATTATTTGGAATTGCGAAAAAAAAATAAAAACAACAATACTCACTGCTGTCGCCACGCGCGCGATGTGAGTGACACGTGCTGCGAGAGCTCAGTCAGTAGCGAGATATTGCCGAGAGCGTTGTCATTTACGCGTCTTATTGATTAGTTTTAGAAATCCAAAATATAGATCAAATTATGAAGCACATTTGAAAATACTGATTTCCATTCTTAAAATCAAATAATCCATTTTTAAAAAATATAAAGATATTGATGAAGAATTCATCATTCGGTTGTGCTCAAAGAAGGGTTATCGATTTTAAATTCCTGTTTCCACAAATATTTTAATGAGTTTCGAATTCTCGAGTTCTCGAGTCCACGGAGGATATATTTCAAAGACTACCGTGCAAAAAAGGGTAAAATGTACAAATAGATTTGCTAGATAAGATTCCAATATTTAAAATCGATTAAAAATATCAATAAATATACATATATTTTTATATTATTACATATTCATATTTTTATGTTATAAATAAAGATGAACATTTACAAGAATTTTAATTAGAATTCCATTTAACAGAGAAATGTAGTCTTTAAAATACCTTTCTTACGACAGTCTCTGGTTAAGGCTGATTTTATACCCTTGTTTTTCCTTTTCAATCATTCATTGCATCCTTATTCTCTTCATACTGATCTACTGAAAATACTTATTAATAGTAGCGTAGTCTAGAAATGGCAAAGACAAATACACAACACACAACCCAAATGTTGTCAATTAGACGGCAGTCAAAGGGTTAAAGCTAAGATTTGAGGTGATCTTCTAGCAAGTATAATTAAAATAAATTAAAAGTATTATATAATATTATTTATTTATATGCCATTGGATTGCGATCAGATTATAATTGAACCGATATTGTACCCGGCGCTATTGTGTTTAGAGCGGGGAACTCCAGCGCCTACATATTGCTATTAACACCATGAAATTGAATCGTTCTTCAGATTAGGATTAACAAACTAAAATCTATATAGATTAAGCTTTTCGAAAATTGTCTGAAATAAAAAAAAATGCAATTGAAATATAATCTGCGCTGCATAGGAAGCGGGAAAACATTTTTCTCTTCATTTTAATACCGAAAACTTGGTTAATTTTTTCCCTTACCGAAACTAAAGATAAATGTTCATCATAAATCTTATTCATACGATGCAAAATTTCTTTTTGTATCCGCATTTTTTTTTTGCCGACTGAAAACAATTTTAGCCACGATCGAATTTCTGATTTCACACGCGCAATACAACGAATGAAAATAAATCGTGTACACAGTTGTAAATTGAATTATTCTTGATTGATTTCAAATGTCAAATTGGAAACTGGCAACTGTATAATCTGTTACTAAGTTGTTTCTACACAATCAATTAGTCATCAGCTTAAGTTTTGCCGTTTGATAAACTAATGCCTTAGCGATTATGTTCGCTAAGTGGATTATGTCAAACCAGATGTATAATATTAATTCTAAAAATGAAACTGCGGACAGATTCAATTTAAAAATTATAATGAAAATATTTCAAGCACACTTCTATTTTAATATGGAAATATTTAAAAGTAATGCTCGTGCAATATTTATGTACAGGGTGCGCAAGTAGAATTAGCTTAAAACATCTATAATGATCATCAAATGAAGACTTGGTCAATGAAGCTAATTCTACCATTAATCACATCTTTCATTAATCGCAGATTCTCTTCCTGAGCTCACGTTTATTGTTACAGACAGATACCTTTTTTTATTTTGACGAGTTTTTATAGTAAAAATACGAATTCAAGCAGGGGCGGCTCTCCATATACACTGCGGAGCTGCAGCACCCCCACGCGAATTGAGGAAAAAATGAATATATTTTTATATATCAATATATATGTGACTATTGATTATATACGAAAATATAAATATAATTTATATTGCGCTGCCTGCTTGTCAGCGCTGCCGGCGTTGTGTATTGGGTGGACGCAGGCCAGTAGCGGGGCGCGGGGGGGGGTCTCGCTGCTAAGCGTCGAGTCGCGCTGCGAATGGGTGCAGTCATACTGCTACGTGCCGCTTATCACTTATTTTATTATTATTAATATTATTCAGTATTTTTACCTCACCTTGTTATTTATAATTTCAATAAAATATGAGCGAAATACAGTTTTTAAATGTTTAATATTCCGCAGCTGCCCCAAATATTTTATACCCACGAATCGCCACTGAATTCAAGTGATTTTAAACTTATTCAACATTTTTCTCGTCATCTCAAAGTCTAAAAACATCTCTAAGTGAAAAGTCTGACCAGGTTTTAGTAATTCGTATGGAATTATTCCTAAAACTTCCAACTAACAACAAAAGAATAACCATTTTCTGTCATGAAAGTATTTTTTTGAGGATGAATCTATCATCTTCTCATCTACTGTAACAATCGAAATGGATTGGTTTCATATCTGGCTAGTAAAATTTAAAAGATGGTTATTTGTTGTTCTAAGACTGGTGAGAATGTACCTAAATTCTTTGTCTATTTTTTCCCTGCCTTTTAAAATGATCATGTTCATCAATATTTTGACTACAAATGCTTGGGGTCTCTGAGAGACCCCCTTCGGAACACGCGACATTGTTGTCGAGCCACCAATCTAAGATGTCATTATAAATATCGTAGATGGTCTATGTTCCTTTATTTGCTTTCAATCCTTTATCAAATAAAAACAGTATAATACACCACAAACGTGTCTCTTCAATACAGTCAGCCCTCCTATAACGTTTCCTCTCAATTACGTTTGTGTTGATGTTGGGTGTGCTGAATGTGGAAAAAAAATACAGTACTATTTAATGAATTTTATTATTATTTGTACATTAATTTATATTCTTCGTTTTTTGCGATATAATTTTTTCAAGTAATATCAATGGAGAAAAAAATACTCATAAAACTAAAACAGCAAGGCACACTTTACGATAGTTCCATTGAAAAATTTATGTCACAAAAACGAAGAATATAATTATTGTATAAATAATAATAAAATTCATTAAAATTCATTAAAAACTGTAATTTTTTTTCCACATTCAGCACACCCAACATCGAGCTGTTAGGTCTTTTACTATGGACAAAAAAATAAAATATAAAATAAAAACAGATTTTTAACAGAGCTTAAAAACTATACTAACCACGACGTATGAACTCAATGGCAGCCAGTGACAAACTGGTTACAATTTAACGCAACAGAAAAATTGACATTTCTTTTCGCTTTACCTAATATCTATTAATAATATACTTAACAAAGTTCAAACCTTCACTTCAACAAACATCAACCACTTCTGAGTTTTTCTAACCGTACTTACTGGTGCAGAATTTTGGTCCATTCTGTATCTTTTTCCGAAATTTAAATTTTCAAATATCTGAATCTTTATTTGCAAACTGCTTCCTAATAGATAATAATATATAATATCCTCGTTGGTAAGTCCTATTAGTCTAAAATGTCGCTATACTATCACCTTTTCATGCTCACATATTTACTGAGAGCTCGGAAACAAAAATATCTGTCTGGCATATATAAATATAAATATCTGGCATTGTCCGTTTAAATCACTTTTTTAGTTTAAATTTGCAACAATTCTACCCCCGCATCCTGTATATTTGTTAGAAGAAAAATTAATCAAAAATATATTGAATATATTTAAGATAAAATACACCTGGGTTATATTCGTACCATGCGAATTATTTTCAGAAACGTTACAGAATGGTTAATAAAAAAAATATATTTAATAGAAACCGGGCCCGTTGGTCCACGGTATCATCAGGTGCGCTCAAGCAGGTGTCGCTGACTCGGCATTTATTCGTTCCTTATTTTTCCTCCGGTCGTTGTTTTTCTTTTAAAAAAAATAAATATATTTTAATAAAATGCTGATTTTTACCGGCCACATGTTACCGCTGCTTTATTTTCGATATAATATTTTATTGTTTCGTCACTTTTGGCAAATTCTGTACAATTCAAAACTGTGCGTTGAGAAAAGTCGTATGTATTTATATAGCATTGTCTGTCTGAGATGGTGCTGGCTGTAGGAGGCCCTTTAAGGAGCTTTGCCACCCTTCAAACTTTACTTTAGACCTGTTTGTTTTTCAATTTGTAAATTATAATCCTTTCCTTCTGAAACTCTCTAATTCCTCTCGTTATTTATTGACTTGCAAATAATAATCTCGGAGACAAGTAAGTATTTATGATGAAATGTTTCAGACGGTATTCATTGTTCAGGGATTATGTCAAACGGTGTTGGCGAATAAAATATTACTATTCCCAAACACACAATTTAAACTTTAACTTAGTATTATTACATCTTGCATATCGACTATTTTTAAATATTTTAAATGGGTTTTAATTTAGTCACTATTTATTAAAAAAATATGCTCTTTTCATATACTGTATTTATTTGACTACGATGGATGGATTTCATAACAGGAAGATTCCAGAACGCCATTCACTCATATAAAGATTCTAAAGGTGTGAATGAGTCTCTCACACTAATATTCCCCCTCCAGTGTCAAACCACGACACTGGTTATTTTTTCAATATTATTTCAGTTGGATTGAAATTTATTTTATTTGTTTTATAACTATTTATTCGACGAATGATAGATGGCATTAAATCAATTAATTCCAACGCGCTAAACTACTTACATAAATATTTTTATAAAACATAAGGAGGTAATGGGTCTCTTCCTCTTACATACCCCCTGGCCAGTGTTATAAAGAATTCCCTGAATTTATAGTTTTCATTGAACACCTATCCGACTACTAACTTAGCTCAGTCGCGGTTAACCTACATTATCGAAATAATATACATGTTACCTACAAGCCATAACACTGATTGAATATGATATTGATTAATAATAATGTGTAATAATGTGGAACTCTATACAAAAAAGGATTTAAATTTATAAGTTTGACGCAAATTGCGGGAAAATAAATTGGCAAACGATCGTTGGCACACATTCATTGATATTTAATTCCAGGGCAATGCAAATAATAATCGCCGGGGCAACCCTTAAAAGCCGTTGATTAACTCGCTCGGGGCTTTTCGCGGTAACGCAGCAAAATTTTGGAACAAAGGGAAAAACGAACGGTACACCGGTTTGCGAATTTTATTTCTGGGGATTGGGAGGGAAACCGCTGCCACATTAGTCATGCGTCCTCGCAGTACAGGCCGGGGCCCGCGGGCCCGCGGTTGGTAATCCCTCCCGCTCACGCCCGAGCTTTATTTAATTCCGTCCCTTAACCCTTCGCTACCAAACTACGATAATTTGTTTTAAAACTCCACGTACGTGCGGCGCACCTTACGCCAAAATGATATAGATACACCCTGGATAGTTTTGGGGATAAGTGGGCAGACTGTCCTTGACATTACCGGAAAGTAACTGGCCCTTTTTACTGTTGCGGAATTGGGTCAACACTAATTTTAAACAATTTCTTCATTTATTCGGTACCATTCCTTTTAAAAAGTATATAATTGGAATAATCGGATAAGATCGGATAATCTTGAACTATAAGTTTGTATTTCAACGGAATGCATTTGAAGAGATGCAATTTTTTGTCATATATATATTTATATTTATGTCCTGTTTCTCGATAATGCATTGCATACGTTCCATTTTCTTTAAACATATTTTTTTAACCTATTTTTCTTAGGCCCACATTTGAATTTATATTTCGCGGTACCAAAGTCGTTATAATAAAATAGTATGGCAACAAAACAAATGGCGGTTTTTTTCGATGGTCGCCTCGCGTGAGACGGAATATGTTAGAAAGGGACGGTCACAGAACAAACTACATAAATTCAATAAAATATACAACAAAATGAACAGTCTCTATTGTTAAAAAAAACAATACAATTATTTTGTTTAATGTGTTAGAAGGGGGCGGGAACAAAACAAATGGTGGCCATTTTTATTTTTAAAGATGGTCGCCTAGACGGTATATGTTAGAAGAGGGAAGCAATAAAACAAATTGCCGTCTCTACTGCTATATAAAATCTATAAAATGGATGAACAAAACAAATGGCATTTTTTCCCCCATTTTATTTGATCATTAATGGATCTAATTGACAAACAAAATATGTCAATATAAAGAGGAAGCATATATCATAAATATTTTTCTGTATTTCTGCACGACTATTGCAGTTTTATCTTAAATTTTCGCGGCACACATAAGAGCACACAATTACTATGCAAAAATCGAGGTTTTATCAGTTTCTAAGAAATTATAGGAAAACTTATGATATATTGAATATATTAATCAATATATTCAATTATTTCCTTATCTGCATAATATTTTTATTTCTATATAATAGCTAATAAAAAAAAATGGCGTCGTTTAATTAAAATCTTTACTATAGTTTAGTCGGTTTTAAGATTATTACTTGAGTTACTATATTAATTATAGTTTATAAAGTTAAAGAATTGTAAAAAAAGCAATTCCCGTGTATTAATGAAATAAATACATATACTAATACTACTATAGCTGAGATTATAAGACGTCAATACAATGTAAAAGTGCATTCTTTATCTAGCAGTTTGACAAAATGTTAATTAAATTCATAGTCCCGTTTATGTATAATAAAACTAAGATTTTTTGTTATAAATTCATAATAAAATTTGAAATGTAACATAATCCCTTATTAAGCCAACGAAACTATTGCCTCAATAATATAGGGTTGAGATTGGAAATATTTTTTATTTTTTATTTAATAAATATATAAGCAGTGTTATGGTTTGTAGGTAACATGTATATATTTCGATAATTCAAGTTAACCGCGAGTTAAATTAGTAGTCGGATAGGTGTCCGACGAACTATGAATTCAGGAAATTCTTTATAACACTGGCAAGGGGGTATGTAAGGGGAAGAGACCCATTACCTCCGCATGTTTTATACAAAATAATATTTATGTGTATTTATTCCGAACCCAAGCATTTCAAGTCAAAATATTGATGAATTCTCAATTAATATCTTCTTAAAAAAGGATTGTTTTAAGAATAAAAATAGGTATTCTTGACATGCTACGTAATTTAGTCGATATTTTGGATTTTTTTAAATAATGAATATGACGCATAAATGACACGCGCACTCGGCGATGTCTTACCGCAGATTGAGCTCTTGCATCACGTGTAACCCGCACGTTTGACTCGCACTTGGCACATTATACCAGATGCGAGCGAGAAAAAATATCGCGTACGTGGCAACAGCAGCGAATATTGTTTTATTTTTCGCAATAATAAAGTAAATGATTATTTATAATATTTATTCTTTAGACTTTTTTATACAAATACAGAAAAGTTTGTGGCATTTATATTAAAAGAATTATTACGGCACGGTTAGGCTAAAACTAAAGTCGTATTTCAAGTCATTTAATTTCGTACAGTGGAACCTCTCATAACGAGCATAATTCGTTTCAGAATCTTGCTCGTTGTGGTGAAACATTCGTTAAGCGAAACTAATTTTCTCATATAAATCAATATAAAACACGATAATGCGTTCCATGCGGAATATTTTTTTTTAACGTTTATTCAAATAAAATTACATGCTTATAAATTGTTAAAGATCGTAACAACCTGGATAAAAACATTTTTAAAAATCGAAACTAGCTTATTATTTATTAATTTATGACAAATAATGAATTATTTTTTACTAGAAAGCTGTCTAGAGACATTTGTTTTAGCCGACTCTTTAAGATTTGGTGATAATGTGACACAGCGTTATCATTGAATATGTTTGTAGCACGCATAGCCACCTCCTTATTAGGATGATGCTTCTCATTGTACGATGAAACAGTTTCCCATGCTTTCAGCATTTCTCTTATTGCGTCAGAAGATTGTTTCTCTGCTACTTCCTCTTCCTCCAAACTCTCCTTCATAACTTCTTGCTGTGAAATACGATCCAACACACAAAAGTGCGTCATACGTTTGTGACTTCCCCTTTCTGCGTCACTCGCTATGCGAAATGTCGCTCGTTAAGGGAGCAGTTTTTCACCTTTTTTTTGATCGTTATGTGAGGTGCTCGTTAAGAGAGTTTCCACTGTACAACTGTTTTTTTTTATTATAATTTTATTAAGAATAATATAGTATGTCAAAGCAAATATATTCTTTCCATCATGCATGTTTTTAAATTTATAAATGGGTATTTTTATAATAGCATAATATAATAAAATATTATGTTTTCTTGAACCGTTTATTTTCAAAACCGTGCAAAAAGAGGTTCGGCACGTGTTTCATTATGTTTATGAATCACAGCAAATATCCCCATGTATGTTTGTCTCGGCGTTAATTTAGCTCGTATCTGTTCCATCCAATCTCACGTGTCCATCCGATTATTTATATGCAAAAAATAATTAATATATGTAAGTGGACTTGATACATTAAATAATAAAACAACAAGGGTCGAGCATAAAAAGGGGTCCCACGGTGCGGTCACACGGCCGGCTAAATACACAGAATTAATTATTAATTTCGGTACATTGGGATTAGCCGCATGTTTTTGATTGTGTCATGGGGCCTGTGACGCAGACCCGACTGCTGTTTGCTTTCTGGGCCATTTGTTGCCTGTAAATTATTCATTCGCCATATTTGGGAGCCCAAAATTGCGACGGAGTAACGTGCAAATTAATATATTTAAAAAAAAATCTCGGAAATCCGCAGTATATCGTGCAAAAAATATCTATTAATTGTTAATCATTAATTAGCTCATTTAATATTATGCATTGTTTCATGCTACATTCGTATAGTGGATGTAGAGCGGGAGCTTGCGGGCGGGACACAGATGACAAAAGTCGACATCCGCAAACAAAAACCCCCGACAACAAAGCCTACCCCCGGGCAATGTTAATAAATCTGCAGAGGCCGTTAGCGCTGCCAAAATTCGAAAGGGATCCCGCAGGACGCTGGCCGGGGGATAATCCGAAAACGTAGTAGTCTGTGGCAGGTGCAGGATCCGAGCCGCACTGCGAGCCAGGATGCAGGTCTTTATTTCATCCTGGATTACCTGCTAATTGCCTTTTGTGCCCTCTTTCTGGGACCCGCACTACTCCCACCCTCTCCACCGAACTAATTAAATCTGCCGCAGCTTCACTAAAACAGTTCTGACACAGCGCCATAAGCTACGGCATTCCTATCACGAATGTAATAAAATATCTATATAATAATAAACCGAATCAATATTGCATATATTCGATTTAAAAATGGTATAAGTCCAATATTGAATAAAATCTCAGAACTAATAAAAAACATCTGTTTTGAGATGCTTCTTATATTCTTTCTATTAAGATTTGGTTTAGCCAAGTATAGTAGAGAGACCTAATATTTTTTTAAAACTATCGATAAAGTGCATCAACGCCATCGCGTACTGTATGAATTCTGTAAAGTCAATACTGCAACTATGGCAACTAAAAGCATTGGGATATGTTAAGGTTTAGATATTTGTCGAATGCCTTCCCAAGCCGCAATTGGCATGGGTCTAAGAATCAACGAGACTAAGTCAAAATACATGCCCATATGTCAAGGAGGAATCTTTGAACTCCTGATAGTCGAAAAGTGAAGCATCGAGGCCGTCCAGGAATTCCCATATCTCGGCTCACTTATTACAAATAACAATGAAACCAATTGGGAAGTATGAAGAAGAACCATGCTGGTAAACCGGTGCTAAATTGGACTTCAGAAGCATATACGTTCGAGATTCCTCTCAAAGAAAACTAAAGTCAAGCTCTACATGACCCTAATCAGGCTCATCCTAACATAAGGGTCTGAATGTTGGGCTATGACAAAATAAGATGAGTGAAAACTGGATATCCTGGAGAGGAAAACTTCTGAGACGAATATTTGGAGCTGTATTCGACGAATGGTGTATCTGAAGCAACGAGGAGCTGTACCGATAATTTTCTTTTGTACCCAGGATGAAGCTGTGTCAGACCGGTACAACACCGAGATACCCATAGGGGAAATGCCGCATCGGACAGCATAGAGTAGGTCACAACGCGCAGGGTCCAAGTAAGAACAGGACCAAAGAACATGACTGTAATCCTGACTGTTCAAGTTAAGCCTTGAAATTACCGTGGCCAGTCAGGAATTGACTGACTTAGAAGTTAGGGAAGAATCAGCTACAGTTAAGCCTGGCTCTGATATCTCAAAAGAAGAGATAGGTAGTCCGCCCTTTGGGGGAGGAATCCCGCTTCTCCTGTCATTGATCAAGAGCCGATTCGCAGACGCGTGATTTTAAAGTTGCCAAAGATCCGTCCTCGATTGGGCAAATTGCAGTGGCACCGACGACAACATGACTGTTTTTTTTCAAGCAAAAACTGACGGCCCTCAGCTGGAATTCAAGGTCGAGCGGAAGAACGTCAGAAATAATTAAGTGAGTGATGCCGTGGAAGAAGAAAAGTATTCTACTAATATGTGACTACTGTAAGGACTATACAAGGATATGCCGCTATCTTCAGAGTGGCCAGAATCCGGTGGGCTGGTCACGTGTTAAGGATGTGGGACAGTCAGCCGCCGAAAAGGCTTATGGTTAGCAAGCCTTCCTGTCCACGGAGGGAAAGACCAAGGCCGAGGTGGTTGGCCTGTGTACAGAGGGTCACTGCATCATTGAAACTTACCGATGGAGCGACGTAGCGGCAGACCGGATAAAATGGAGAAGGGTGATAGACGAGACCAGAGCACTTCACTATTGTACAACAGCCCTATGGCTTTGATGATGATAGGCAATATAATCTCTTAAAAAGTCAATGTTAATTAATGTTTGTTAAAAGTCTGCTTTAACCAAAAGATTTGATTGTAAAAAAACTGAACCACTTTTTTTCTATTTATATATTAAAAAGATGTATTTTATTGAAGAGGATATCAAATCAAATCTTAAAGATGTTTCTTATTATTTTAACCAATGAAAATCATTTTTTATATTAATATATTCGTAAAATAATATTAATGAAAGTAGAACAGAGATTCGACTAAAAATCTACAACAATGTATCAGACAGACTTATACCATTTTCAAAATGAACGAATACGCAAAACATTAAATATGTGTATCACATATTGAACGATTTTCTAATTACGTTTCGTAATTATTATTTGAACATTATCTTAATAATTTTCTTATAAGCGCACATACACACACTATAGACACGGTCGACGTAAACTTTGCCGAGCGTATGAATTTGCATGGCTCACATTGACAGAAATAAATATGAGCGTAATTTGGCAAAGTGTCACTCACTCCCGTCCCGCTTTTTAAGTATACACGCACACCTTAAAAGTTTTCCAAATTCTGCTTTGCATAGAAAATTCCCCCGGGGAGGTCTTTAATTTTTAAAAACATTCGCTCAATGCCCGGAACGCGCGCGTTGTGTTGCGATACACGCGAATAAACCTAATGTAACGCACGTCTCTCCCCAGAATTTCGGCGATAAATAATTCAAATTTTATTTTCATCCCGGATGTAGGACATAATGAGATGATCACGTGATTGTTGTAATACATTAAATTTGCGCGGGACGAATCAATGTTCGACTGGATGGGGCTGGAGGCCGATGGGAGGGGACGGGAGGGGCCGGTATAACTCATTCCGAGTTATTTGGCTGTGGAAACTTTCAACGGTTATTTATGGTGAGCATTTGTTTGGTGTCCGGCGATGTGTATGCCTCTCGATGGTGTGAGAAGATCCTAAATGGAAAGTGAGGCAGATTTATGCAGCGAACGAGAAGATTGAAGAAAAATTACTGCAGATTTAAAAAAAATATATATATAAAAAAATGCCGCCGATTCGGCAACTTCCGGAATTGTTGCGGAAATGGAAGAGATTTCAAATGAAAATTTACCGATTCACAAGCGCGCGGATAAATTTATTTTTATACATTTTTTTTTAGATTTAAATAATTCAACAGCCAGTCGAACAATTTTCAATGATAAACATTCATTCCTCCTTTCTAATGTAAGTGAAGATTTACACGTTTGATAAAAAAAACTATGCGGAGTTTTTGAATTTCGGGGGCCGTCCAATCGACCCTGACGTATTTTGACATTACTAGCCGTATCGAATGCTAATTTTATTATTGTTTGTCGATAAGTTTTCACGTTATATAATTTGCGCACTTACAAAATGCGCTGCTTTCTATAAGGAAAGGCTATTGCCTTCTTACATGGCTAATAAGAATCAACTAAAGTCTAAAATTCTGGGGCATATTCCTATATAGAACCTGGGGGCTCTGTCGGGGAAGGGATGTCCTTCTTTGCCTTAGTCCATGGCACGTGTCGATTGAGTCACTCTGTTCTTTAAATCTCAAAAAATGGGACCCTGTTCGTGTTTTATGAAGCAGTATCGAATTTTGATGCGTTGTAAAGCAAACACTTTGAGAGTCGGGATCCTTCTGGAACTATATTCGGGTATAATGCCCATCGCATTATCTCACTGCCGAATTGTCCTACATATGTCTTAGACCAAGCAAACCGATTTTCCAGCTTTCCTCCGACGTTACAATATCTTGACATTTTTTAAAATGGATTATTCTAAGAATAAAAATAGTTATTCATGATATGCTTCATAATTTGTATTTTTTTTTAACTAATCTATATATCTAGCGTAAATGACACGCACACGCCGCCGACTGAGTTTTCACGGCACGTGTCACTACTGCGTTTCACTCACACTTAGCACTTCGTACCGAATGCGAGCGAGAAAATATATCACGACCGTGGCAATAGGAGCGAATATTGTTGTTTTTGTTTGTTTTCGCAATTGTGGACAATAAAGGCCACAATGATTATTTATAATATGTATTTTTTAGACTTTTATAGAAAAATGAAAATCTTTGGGTCCCCACGGCTAGGTGAAATTAATACTAGGGCTGTAAATAGCATAACATATATTTGGATATTTCAAGGTGTAATATTGCATACGAGCTGAATTATTTTATTAATTTTGATACACCGAACTCGAAGGTTCGTCATAACTAGAGTAGACGATGAACTGAAGAGCAGTGCTCCCTTATCGAAAAAACATAGACCATTTGAAGAAATCAGAAGACTTCGAAGAATCGTATACATCGAAGATAATGGAAGATAATTTTCTGCCACATTTGCTGCGAACAAAAATGGACGCAAGAAACTGAAAGAGTAAATATAATTTTTAAGGAAAAATCGAAGCTGGAAACTGGAAGCCATGAAGAGAAGAGGAAGAGTTTTATACGTACTAATGGGGGTGGCCAAAGAGTTTTCCTTCCCAAAAACTGTTTAACGTTAATGTGGTATAAGTCCATTTTCGAAAAACATGAGTAATGTACGTTTTGGTTAGATACGGAAATCATTTTTTTATATTTTATATCACCATATCAATGGTGTATTTATTATTAAAACTAGTCGGAATGTGCAATCTTATCGCAAGAATATTTTTTTAAAGTGCAATAAGTCCCGCATTATTTTGAAAAAAATCTTTATTGCGGACATTACTAAATTTAAAGTTCTTGATTTATTCGAAAAACGAGGATCACTATATCACCGCTGTACACAAGTCCCATAACGAGAGAGATATATTGAGATGTGATGAGTTTATTGCCTTACATACCTCCGATTCACTTAAGTTGGTATAGTCAATTTGTAGATTAAAAATCGATTCTTTAATATTTTTATTTTATATTATAATTACCTGAATTGATTAAAATGTGTTAATATGTTTATACTTATGCAAACGTAAAAAAACCTTTAATTACCTTACAATATAAATGAATGGACTTATACCATTTTCAAAAACAACAAACTTATTTATCATAATTATATTTTTTGAAAGGTTTAATTTTAAGAAATAATCGCTATGCATCGATGCAGATATATTATGGTGTCTACAGCACCACAATAGAATGACACCTCTATGACGAGCGGTTGCAAACTAGGGAGTGTCGGTTTATGCAGATGACACCTAACCGCAAATATCACCTTCCTTGTATGACCCATGCACTATTAACACTGTGTACAGATACAAAAATACCATGTTTTTGCACGCTGATATGCATCATATGGTTGCATAATGGATTAAATTATAAAAATGTTGTTTTACGCGTCGAGTACAATTTAAGCCCTTTATCTCCCATAATCACGTTGGATGTGAAAATTTGTAGAATTTCGTTTTACGCAGCGTGATAATATATATTCAAATCATCCTTGACACGGGGTAATGACGCTTTTAAAATATATATATACAATCTTTCAGCCGAGACGGTTATTCTTCTCAGCCATCTGAGTTGATGGATGTACGGCAATAAGTCGGTTATATTTCTTGTTGTTGCAAACGAAGTCATTACCGTCGCCGGCCTCTCGCCGGATTCCAGATACATTGAATATTAAATTGTGCCATAGTTTTTGGGCGAAGTTTTGCGTCGCAGCTAATTATGTCGGCCATTCAATTACCGCAGACACGATGAAGTTTGGCCGACAGAGTGGCGCAGCAAACATGGCGGCGGCTGCTCCTCGACTAATGTCGGCTAATGAGTATGGATCATTACGGGCCCGAGGATGTGACGGAGGACTCTCCGGGGACGACGCCCTACCACACGTACGCCGCCTCGACGGTAACAGATCACTTTGCAACTTTATTTGGGTACAGTCTGGGGCACAAGTCAATGTTGTTTTTGGACACAGCACGGCCGTGGTTAAAGTCTACGCACGATTAAGTGCTTGTGTTAACAACGTGTCGTTAAATCGTTGTACGAGTCGATTTTATTTATTATTAACTAAATTAATAAATAAATTTATTACATATTTATTAAATGAAAACTTAATATATACACAATTCTTGGAGATGAAATACAAGCGAAAAAAGGTTTTTTACGGAGATGCCCGTAGCATCCGATCAGACCGTAAATTAAATACGAATAGCCTCGTCTGATTATTATTGTGGAAAACCGCGCGTTGATAGCTCGGCTCCCGGGCTCATGGCTGGCGACCTGACCCGTATTTGAAGAGCCAAGATAATCTGGAGGACGACCGTCACAGTCTTGACATCGCGTAGTGTCCTCCGAGTGGCAAAGACCCGCCTCAGAGTTAGAAGGCCACTTACATAATAATAAATGGCTTGGACGCTCAACAGCCACAGGCCTTCTTGGTTTTTAAAATGTTGTGTCTATGTCACTGGATAAGGGGGTCCAAGTCGCCGTTATCTATAACGACTTTGAAAAAGCGTCAGATAAAGATAATCATGCTAGACTCATTTTGAAACTAGATAGTTTTGGTTTATCGGATAACCTCGTACGTTTCTTCTCGAGTTACCTCACAGAGAGGAAACAATATGTGACATACGCATCCCAAAACGTCGTATGCTCACAATGATTTTTTGCACGATTGGTCATATTAAATCGTCTTCCATTAAGCATTGGGAAGTGTCAAACAATGACATTTTCTAGATCAAAGGAGCCCATCATTATTTAATTAGAGACTTGGGAACGTAACTCTTCCCAAGGAATCATCTGTTAAAGATTTGGGTATTTTGTTTAATTCTAAGTTAAATTTAGTTTACATGTATCGGACGTGTATATGAGATCATCAAGAATGTTGGGCTTCGTCTTGAGAAATTCTCATCACATACGTAGCACCTTAGTCATACGAATGCTATACGATGCATTGGTTCGGAGCTTGCTTGAATCAGGTTTCATTATATGGGCGCCTTATGGCGCCTCGAATTCCCTCAGATTAGAGAAGATACAGAAAAAAAACTTAGATATCGCTATATGAGGGAGTTTGGATTCTGCCCAAGTTTATACCCCAGCGCATGGATACAGGGCTGCCTGGGGTATGTAACCCTCGAAAAAAGAAGGTCGATTTACTTGGCAAAGCACTTCTTCAAGCTGTTGGTTGGCGCAGTACATAACCCCCTTGTACTGTGCGGGTTGCCCTTATGGGCGCCACCTCACTACCATCGAGCTCGTTCGTTGTGCTTTTTCTTCCGCCAAATGTGAGGACATGTGCTCTCAGAAACTCTCCGGTAGCCGAGCTATTACTCTGCTCAAGCACTTGGCCGAATATCTAGATATATTTGATGTTAAATATCGCCGTTTCGTTAATATTTTATATAAGATATTATAATTCTTTTCTTTTATTTATTGCTATATGTGTTAGTTTTTCGTGCATCTAGCCATCCGGCGCGTCGAGAGTATCCGTCGCCTGTGTGCAGATCTTTAATTATCTTTTTTGTACGTCTGGTGTGCTCGAAAAATTCAGGAATAAATATTTTATTTCAGGGAATCGGGTTACTTATTAATGGACCGTCCTTTTTCTTCTTTGTTATTGAAAGGAATCAGTTCATATTTCATCAAGTTGTGGTTTAACGATGAAAATCTCTAAAACAACTTAAATCCTACATGATTTGGTAAAAGAAATCTTTGATCAAAAAGTAATATAATCTTGTCTCAGAACTAGATAAACTCGAAGAACTACCAAAAATTAGCTCTTGTCAATGATCAAAAATTAAAAAAAAATTGGTCTTAGACACGGATACATCTTCAAGCGTACGCCGCCTCATTCTGTCTATTCTAATGAAATCTATATAGAAAACATAAAACTATACAAACTAACCTAACCTGAAAAATCCCAGGAGAATGAGTATAAGTAGCACAGATGATGAATATTATTGTAGAATAATTCTAATTTTCTGTATATTTATTATTAATTAGATAGTACAAAATCTCCAAAATATTAAATTATAAAGTTAAAAATCAGCAATTAGAAATAAAAATGAGTATGAAACTCGACTTATTATCATTTAGACTTACGTCTTGCATTGGCTGCTCGTGGGTAAAATATTTAGGGGTGCTGCGGAAGATTAAAAAAGTATATTTCAAAAGCGAATCAGTATGGACGGCGCTTGGCAACGAGACCCCCCTCCCACCTCGCTACCGTCTCGCATCCATCCAATACACGATACTGGTAGCGATGATAAGCATACAGTGCTCTACAGCTCGCAGCGTAACACTAATAATCCATAATTAATAGACACATGTATATTACTATATAAAATATATTATTCCTCAGTTTGCTTAGGGGTGCTGTAGCTCCACAGTGTATATGGACGAGTCGCCCCTGCCGCTTTGTTTAAAATTTCGTAAAACGTTATCGCGGTAATTAATAAAACTGAATTACCCTGTAAATTTCGTTTGTTTACAGAGCTCGAAATTAAAATTAAGCTTCATTCCGATTCGGTCCATAATCAAATCTAAGTGCCATGAATTATTAGTGTATTTGGGCGCAGAAGTGCTGTAGCTTTGTATCGGAAGTCATTTCCATTAGGTTGCGTCATCATGGTCGAGTTTCCGAAACCGCACATCCGCTGTCTCATCTGGGATGGCGGTCGTTCCGCTCGATAGAATCAGCCAGCTATCTTCAATATAATTTGATAGTTTAATGTCTCCGGTTGAACTTTGAAGATATACATTAAATATATGTGCCGACACAAGCCGTTAAACACTGCCAGTTGTGGTCACCGCATGGATAGGTGAATTACCGTGGGAGAGTTCGCGACGAATTATCATTTTGCATAATGTTTCAGTAATTCTGCAGTAACTATTTTACTCGGTGGTCGCTGCCGTAATCAGCATAATTATTCCGCAAAGTGGCAATTTGCACAACGATCTTATAGAAATTTTAACTAACTATACACCGAGTTTTCGTTGCATTAAACGCTTATTGAATCGCATTGCGGATTTGCGCTTAATTGGCTAATTAAATTTAACTTTTTAAATCGATTTCGTTATATATGATACAATATATACAGTCGTTATTTTCTTTGCAACCCTCCGTCTTGGATTTTACCATGGGGGAGCCTTGTCTTTAATTAACGTTAGTAACATGTTAAGTATGTGTTCGGGTATCAAAAGATTCGCATCTCAATTGAGCGTTTTAATGTGTAATTCTCGAATGCAGGGGCTTGCTATTCTTTTTGAACAATATAAACTGTTTGAAGCACAGTCGTAAAGTGCAAAAGAGCTGTCCGCTATGCAACACTTTGAAGCTATAAAAGAGTTGTGGAGTATTATCAATTTTTCTCGGTATCGATCTCTGCGTAGTCATACACGGGGATGTCGAGCACGTGTCGTGCTGCCTGTATGGCCATAAAAAGGATAAATGTTTCAAGTTGTCGACAAGGGGACGAGTCTAATGTGTAAACTTGAGCAGGAGTGTAAGATTGCTGGGACACGAGAGCCGGGCCCAGAGCTCCCGAGTTAGGCTAGGGAGAGAGAGGCCCCGGTGAGTCGTAATTGGACACGTCTGTTGGCTGGTGTGCTTGCCCTCTTTAAACTTAACTTCGGAAACTCCATAATGCTCCAAAGGCAATCTCGCTAAACACGTACTATCTGATCCGAGATAAATATGAGATGAGTCACGAAGTCTTTTAAGTAAATTACGACCATGCACATGTGTATAGACAGGCATTTGGAAACTCTTTCATTGTGAAAATTAAAAAAAATATGCAGATTTCCGTCTTTTAATTAGACCAACTTCATGTTGGAACAATCGTAGAGCTCTAGTTATGAACATGGTAGATAGTCTAAGTTTCTCTCTTTTGATTAGTTCACTCTAAAAATATACAACTGTATTAAATAATTTAAAATAATAATTCTGGTTGATAGAATTTATTTTATAATCGATAATAATTTTTAATTTGCCAAATGTACTTTCCACAATGCAGCTATGACTTTTTTTACGAAAAACTCTTTTTTCTAGCCTTATTTAAAAAATGTAGAATTTTTTAAAATTATATCACATTTCAAATAAATTATAGTTCTAATTTCACATGACTAGTGATTAATTTCATCTTTTGCACTCCAAATTCTTTGAAGTCCTTAATACCGCCAACTCGAAGCATTTTTTAGGATTAATCAACTGCATTAGGCTCAATATAATGGGTATAAGCATTAAAAATAATTTATGTATTATCGTTATTTAGATATTATATAAATGAAATTAATAAGGAAAAATATTATTTAAAGTTTTTCTTAATGTGATATTTTAGATTACAATCTCTAATATGAAGTCCCGGTTTGCGAACACAGGTATTGCAAAACAGTCTTGTTTCACGACTTCCACCCTGGATATTTCTATTTGAACAATTTCCGTTTCAAGCCGCCATAGCGGCGGCATTCGAGCGACGCGGAAAAATTCGATGCCGCTTCTTTGACTTTCTTCCACAATCGAGTACAAAGGGTTAAAAATTAAATATCATAAAATGGTAGTTGGATTTGGTATAGGATAGTGGAAAGAAATGCGCTCTATCAGAGAAAATTTCAAAAATCTTCAACAGGTAAAAGGGAAGAAATAAAAATATGTAATGAAAATTCCATACAACTATTTTTTGTATAAAACTCAACGTTCAAAAAAAATTATCTGTGATTTAGAAATCCTATTTATTTGTACTAATTATCAATAGTAAATGAACTATTTACAAAAAACAACATTTAAAGCTAACAACTACTTGAAAAATGTATTCTTTTTACAAACTCTTAACGAATAATAATAATCTTACCTTGACGAAATACACCGCTTAGCTGCAGCACCCTCAAGTAAATTGAGGGATAATATGTTTTTAAATATTCATACATATGTGAATATTGATTATGCATTATGTATACGGAAATATAAATATAATTTGTATTGCGCTGCCGGCGTTGTGTATTGGATGGATGCGGGCCGGTAGCGGAGTGGGGAGGGGGTCTCGCTGCTAAGAGCCGTGTCGCGCTGCGAATGGGTGCAGTCATACTTCGTTCATGTCATGCTACGTGTAGCTTATCACTCATTTTATTATTGTTAACATTATTTAGTATATTTATCCCACCTTATTTTTATATTTTATAAATAAAATATTTGATGAACTATACTTTTTAATTTTGAAAAAATGAAAAAGTTAAATTAATTAAAAAATACCTGACTGAATAACGTGTGCCAATACTATTATTCTTATGCAGCACAAACCTTTAATTATATCACAATATACATAAATGAAGTTATACCACTTTCAAAAACAATGGGTTAATACCTCCTGAAGGGTAAAAGAGCTGGATTCGGGCAAATCACTATAAAAAGTTTCGTGTACGATGTGCCCGAATCCAGTTCGGGCAAATCACTGTGTCAGCAAAATACCTACCCGAGTTGTATTCGGGCAAATCACACAGGTGGTTAAACGATATATTCTTTGGGAAAATGCATAAGAAGCATCTTTAGGGTTTGACCTGATTTTCGATTTAAAAAAGCCATTATTTTAATTTATTTATTTATTTACGTGGCCTTATAACCCTGAGACGGGTCTTTGCCATTATTTTAATTAAATGAAAAAACTACGTTCAAGTTATTTGCAAAAAAATATTCAATAATGTGATAAGAAAAATATGCGTACTCGATAAATAATCTCAATTTATAGCAAAATATGAGTCTCAAAATTTGTGATGCAACTTTTTAGTCGGTCCATGAATTCAAAGTTATGATTTATAGCTTACGGTTAATAAATGTATTTATTCAAAGTAATATATAACAAAGTTTATTGAAACATTATGAGCCATTTACAGGCTAATTGATTACCTTCACTCTTTTTCTTTATTGGTGTCAAAGTAAATGATTGAATAGTTCTTTATTCAAAAGCCAATAGCATTAACTCCATACATTAAAATATAAACTATTCATCGACCACCTATTATTATACACAGGTAGAACTATAGTGCAGAGATAGTGCAGGGATGTGACGGAACTGTCAACAATAATTAATCTTATTAAACGCAACGATGTTTACTTGATATGTATTTTTTTTTATAAATATTTTATTATCCTATACTATATTTATTCTATAAATTGTTTTATCAATTTTTTCATCACAAATTATAAAACCATTTTATATTCGCATGATCATTAATATTTCAATTATTTGTTGTTTTCAGCAATGTTGATTAAAATATATTCAGCTGCGGAGTGACATCACATTGTCTGTAGCTGAATATTTGATGATAATAAATTTTCTATTAGCGCCATTAACGTTAACTGCCATGTTATCGTGCTCAATTATAATCGAACCGATGATCAGAATGTACCATTATTATTACAATATATGATTATATTCATTAACGTAATATTTATATATAAATATTTATTTAAAAAAAAATTAGTCGGAGTAGGAAAGGTAAATGACCCGGAATTTGATAAATGCGATTATACTATTGAAAAAAGTAGATTTTCGTACTGGCAAAGGATGCAATTATTTTTTTAATGTCATATGTTATTTAAAACATCTTTTTGATGTAAACTTTGCTAATTATTTTTTTAGTAAATACTTATTCGAAATATATAAAATATAATACAAATTTTAACCAAGAAATAAGTGATCAAAGATTAATATGTGTATCCCTTGATTTACGCGTTTTTTTGCGTTCAAAATTTATTCAACACTATTTCTTATTATGATTACGATAAAATAAAATCTATAAATATAAATATTAAAATTAATAATATATAATTATTTATTGTAATTTATTATATGTCGCGAGCCGAGCTCGCGACCGAGCCCAGGCCGCGCATAGGAGGTCGAGATCGAGTAGACGAATGTGCTGCGACTTTGACAGCACGCGTTCGATCGTTAAACTGCATACAAAAACTCTAGTTTCGTTCGCTGAGACCCTACGCCCACATAGGCGACAGTACTGTATGCGGTCGCGCACGTGTAAGGTCGTGCAGCGGTCATAGCGCACGCCTTTCCCAATACATTCACGCGCGTATACGACATCCTGACGGCCGTTTACAAAAATACTTAATAAATATTAAATATTCAAACCTTAGTGTGCGGCGCACACCTAGCACATCCTGAATATACGCCCCTGTTATAAATAGGATTTTAATTAAAAAAACGTTTCAAAAAATCAAGGGACGATACAATTTTTTACTAAGTTTAAGGGGAATAATTAAAGAAATTTGTATACACCTGTCCAGGTGTTTGATGCCGACGAAGCTGGGTTATACTGGATGAAAATGCCTGGAATAACTTATTTATATTCTCAAAATAGTTCGAGTGGCTTCAAAATGGGAAAAGATCAGAAATACAGAGGACGAATCAGCCTAGCTGACCCGAGGATTATAGTATTACTTATTAAACGATTATAACATCGAAGAGGAGATTATTAACAATATAAATGATAGCAGCGCACAAATAAAGTGCGCTCCTTTTTTTTCAGGAAAGCTATCGCCTTCTTACATAGTTGAATGTCTTAAACTGCCATATGGTTCCACAAAAACGTCTTGTAATACGAATCCGTGTTATACGAGGTTTGAAGTTCATACAAAATTAGGGTTTGCGTTCCAAAAAAGTAATATAATTGGTGCAATATAAATTTCAATCAAACTGAAATAATAATAAAATGAACCAGTGTCGTGTTTTGACACTGGAAGGAATATTAGTGTGAGAGACTCATTCCCCTTGCATCTTTAGAATCTTTATCTTTATGGGTGAATGACGCTTTAGAATCTTTCTGTTATGCCATCCATCCATCGTAGTCAAATAAATAAATGAATTAAAAAAATAAAGTGATAGTAATGATATAAATGTTGAGGAAAATAATAAAAAAAAGTTAATTGGTTTTGAAGTAAAATAGTAATTGTGTAAAAGGTTTAAAACTGGTTTTGGTTTTAGACGACCTTTAGTTTACGGATAACCAACAAAATCACTACACGATTTCGCTTATTGAACGAGATTATCAGTTTTCGGACATCAAAATTTTCTCGTTGCATGACTCAACTTTTTTTCAATAAATTCGTCAAAACTTTTTAATCACAATAGCTTGGAAAAAAAATAGTCGGAGTAAGAAAGGCAAATGACCCGGAATTTAATAAGGGGGTTATACTATTAAAAGAAGTAGATTTTCGTACTGGCAAAGGATGCAATTATTTTTTTAATGTCATATGTTATATTTTGCGAATAATCTGCCAGTATTATACTAATTCACCTTTGCTCAGCATGTCGATAGTTAATGACGACATTAAATCAAATTAATGAAGTTCGTGGACACGGTTTGCCAATTTAGTTGTTCAATTAATGATGAGATGGAGGTGTAGTGGGACCTGGAGCTGTCGGCGCGAAAAGGACAGTGTCCCAAATGGGACACCCAAGTCATGGCGACAGAATTGTGTCGATATTCTAAACTATGTATAATCCAATGCCTGAAATAACATACAAATTGTTTGGCATTGTTTGTGTGTGTTTGGCACACGGCGTCGACACATGTAACAGTTGACCCAGGGGCGCCTCGCTCCCGACTTTATTTTATTACCAGGACTGATGGGACGTGACTAGTCTTCGGCGAAACGTGAATTTAACCTATTGGGTGTTTAGGAAGACGTTGAATATGTTTCAGTATGGATAGTACAACGCTTCCAAAGGATAATTGAATTCATATGCAGATTTGTTAATATATTTTGTTGTAACACTGGCGACAATTAAAACGGCGTCAATCAAAATGGCGGCGGAGGGGGTTGTTACGTTTTTTCGTGTTACGTATGGCGGCATAATGAATAGTGTAGTTTTCGGGAAGGAGTATAACCGGAAACGGCAGTTTGGAAGCAGCACGTTCCGGCGGAAGTGGCCGCGCCACCACCTGCTCCCGCCTTAATTCCTTTATTTATTTGCGCGGTCCGGGGTGGCCAAGTTTCCGAATTTAAGCCGCCGGTGTTGCCAACTTTTAAAGTTTCCTTTGACACAAATTCGGCAGCTTACAGCGCCCCGGCGACAGGGAGCTGTCAGGATTATTTGCTTTCAATTTGCAATTTATACCCCGGCTCCCAATCTCCCTGCCCTCAACCACTGCCCCATGCTATTGAAGGGTTAATCTATAGTTTGTTAGACGTTGCGGTGTATCGACGAGGCTTAGGTCGTTCTATGTGTGTACACTTATAGTCGTCTAGATTCTAGAATAGAAGAGCTTTTTTTAATTTATTATGAATATCCAGGGTCGCGAGGTGGATTTTCTCGGTGAGATGTAAGCTCCTATTTTTTTTTAAATTAATATTTTTTCTCAATCACAATATAATTAATAGACTTTACAGAAATTTAGTAGAATATTTCTACACTAAGATTTTGGAGATAAAGTAAAAATTATCTCCCTTAGATAAAAGAGAGAATTAAAATTATTTCCATATACTAGTGTTAAAAATATTATATTAATCTAGCCGTGCCGATGGGGTTTATTTGGGACCCCAAGTTATTTTTTCGAATAACTCTTTTAATATAAATCATCCATGCTACAAACTTTTATATTTGTCTAAAATAATCTGAAGAATAAATATTATAAATAATCAATGATCTTTATTGTCCATAATGGCGAAAAAAAATAATAACAACATTATGCGTTTCTATTCGTTCCGTATTGGATGCGAGCGAGAAAAAACATCGCGCAAGTGCGAGTGAAATTGTAGCTCTGAGACGGCGACGTGTCTCAATCTGTGGCGGAACGTCGCCGTGTGGGCGTCATTTACGCATGAATGGCTCTACAGTTAATTTCAAAGCGCTAGGTTCATAAAGATTTTATAGATGATGAATGCGTCACACAGAATCCATAGATCATACAATAGTTATAGCTCTGTCGCGGTGCCCATGGGGTATATTGGTTACCCCAAGTTTTTTTTATTTTTAACTCTTTTAATATAAATCCCACATGTCACATTTTTTTAATTTTATTTGTTTAAGTAAAAGCTTAAAGAATAAATGTTATACACAATCATTGACCTTTATTGTCCACAATAGCCAAAATATCCACTAAATTTTGAAGCATGTCATGAATACCTATTTTATTCTTAGAATAATCCATTTAAAAAAAATGTCAAGGTATTGATGAAGAATTCATGGGGGTATCTGAGATACCCCCTTCGGACAACGCCGTTGTTTTCGAGCCGTTTTTGGCACTAGAATTCATGATCCGTCCCACTGTGCGCAACGATGGATGGGTTAAACATACATAATCATAACATTGTTGTTATCTGGCGGCCATGACCCAGATTATAATCGGAAAGCCAAAAAAAATCAGTGTTAAAAGTAATTAATTCGGTTTCTTAGCCTTTGGTATTTTAATACCGCGCAAATACAGAACTGGGTTCCTCAGATTGGAACATGAGACGATTCTCAAAACATTTGCCAAAAAAATGTGGAACGCTTCACGATTTTGCGTGTCATCCTTGCGCAGGGGCCATGCTAATCTTCTCTGTAATGAACCAATTTTAGTATATGTTCTGCCGAAGCAGAACGATGAGTGGTGATCGGCCATTGTATATATACTTAGTTCTGAACCAAGCTATACACGTGCCAGTTTGAGTGGCGCCATCTTGTGATCTGCAATAAGATTTTTTTTAGCAATTATTATTTATTTAATTTTAATTATATATTATTATTTAAATAATATTTAATTCTACATATGCAATATTTTAGTATATAAACACATAACAATGTCTGGACAGGTTTTTAAGACCCCATATTTTTTATGATTATTATTACAAATTATCTCTCGAATTTTAATCATACGTTTATAGGATGTTAATAATTCTAATTAATTTATTAGAATTAGAAAATTATTTTATTCAAATTTTGTGAAAATAGTTAACTTTTATATTTTTTTAAATTACACTATATAATGAGCTTATGTTGATAATTTTTTTTTTAACAAAATTTGTATAATTTTTGTATTACCGGAAACAATTGTCACAATTTTTGTTGTCAGAATATTTGTCTAAGACTTATCTAAACATTGGATATTTTATTATTGGTTTTCGAAAGGGTTTTGCGTGTTGTGGTGTGCTTGGTATTTTTTTTACTTTTTTTACTGGTGAGTAAAAATTCTACTTTATTTATAGAAATATTTTTTTTGATTTTTCGCGACGGTTTTTTAAGATAGAAATAACCATGATTTTTTTAAAAAAACAACAATTCAATCCAGGTAAATGTTACAGCGTTAGCATAGTAAGAATCTTAATACCCAAAATATAACATTGCGCTTTGTCTTATATTTTATTATTCTTCAAAAATAAATTAGTGTGATGGATTTGGTAAAATATTTTGAAGTTGAAGAAACTAGTCTGTTTGAAGCTATAGTATTATTATTTCTGTAAGTTACTGGTTTGGGAGTCTATTTTTTTCTAAATTTTTAATTTTTTAAATAATGAATGATTTTGGGAGATGAATTTACTGAAGTCTATTGAATTTACTGAAATAATCGTTTATTCTCGGTTTCTTCTGCATAATCTGATTTTAACATGGATTTTTTAAATGTAGAGACTGCCTAATTGCGCATTAAACTTTTTATGCAGTTATTAGTAATTGTATATTTTATACGGAAAAAACTTATTTACATTCTTTTAATCAACCGTGATTTTTTAATATCAAATATAATTTAATCGCGCATAATTTTTATGTCAGGGATACTCAAATATATGTAAAAATACTTAATATAAAATAATTAATTGTGTGTGGAAACAGTCCGCTAACCATGAGGACCGTAATGCATTCGTACGCCTCCGAAGGGATTATAAGGCGAAGGTTCATCGGGACCATCGTAATTACGCGTTGTTATGTAAGCAGCGGTTGATGAAATCTCAAAGCGATCAGACAACTCCGTAACTAAGCTCATGCATTTTGACTGTGTTGTACACGTAGCTCAAAACAAAACAAAAAACATACTCCTTTGCCCACTACTCTCAGTCAGTGTTCAACATCTCTGAGTCCCATACTGACATCGATATTAGCTTAGGGTCATCCAATTCTTCGAATGGACCTCACTTGATCATCGACCCCATAGATAAAGCCCAAATGATATAACTAAACTAAACTAAACAGTGGCCTTATAACCCTGGGGCGGGTCTTTGCCACCTGGAGGACACCTCCGTCTCAGTCATGATGTCATGACTGTAGCGGACGTTCTCCAGGTTATCTAGGCTCTTCGAGTACGGGTCAGGTCGCCAGCCTAAGCCCGGGAATCGAGCTGTCACGCGCGGATTGTAACAATAATAATCAGACGAGGTTGCCAAGCTATTCGTATTTAATTCACGGGTCTGATCGGGTGCTGAACCTGCAGCACACACGTCACCAATTGGCCTGGATAGCGGCCTGGCTCCTCATAGCTCCGTAGAATTTACGAAACTAAGATTGTGCCCAACCGCCATCGCCACCATATATGCTTTCGAAAAATTAAAACCAAAACGACCGATCTGATACCTTCGTTCGTATTAAAAGCATGCCAATTTGGGGTATCACTGCCTCTTCAACATATTTGTAACCTTTTGTTAAAATCGTCGAAATCCGTGGAAATTCTAAAAAGTCACTCCTATTTTTAAAAAAGGGCGAAAAATCAAATATTGGTAATAATAGGCCAGTGGTCTATCCAGAGCTGCCAAACTGCTTTGAGACGATTATACATAAGAGCATATTTCATCACATAAAGAGTAGACTCATTGATAAACAGTTTGGATTGTAAACTGTGTCTAAGTCAATAGATAATGTGGTCCAGGTCGACGTTATCTATAAAGTCTTTAAAAAGGCGTTTGATAAAGTCAATCACACTAGACTTATTTCTAAATGAGATAGTTTTGGAATCTCGAACAATCTCTTACGATTTTTTCCACTTATTTAAAGAAGAGGAAACAGTATATGATACACGACTCCTTCATGTGTCTACAATGCATCTTAAAGAATGTCACAGTGTTCAAATTTGGGACCATTATCATTCATTTAATTTATAACCGACATACAACATGTCCTTTCTTGTAATTTCTCACACTTTGCAGATGACTTAAAACTATTGAAATCAGTTTTTCCATAGACGATGTCCTTTCGTTGCAGCTGAATATCAATTCTTTGCTCGAATAGGCATCTATTTATAATCTTTAAGTAGATGCTTGGGAACGTAACAGAACATAGGTCATTCGTTAATCAAAGACCGGGGAATTATGTTCGATAGAATAATAGAACTGCGATGGGGAGCACTTGGGAAACTAAAACATATTAAGTATTGGAAAATGTCAAACTATGACATTTTCTAGATCAGGGGTGAGCAACCCGCGGCCCGCGGGCTGCATGCGGCCCGCCGAGCTTTCTCGTGCGGCCCGCCAATGATTTTACATTTTGACCTTTTAAAAATTCCTACAGTGTCCTGCAGAGTAATTAAAGCAGCATTTGAATGTCTTAAACGTGAAACTTCAGAAAAAGGGCCAGTTTATTCATAACAATCTGTTATCAAACAACATGTCACATTTTACACATCTAAGACAAGAAAATCCTTCAGAAACCCAAAAATATGCCCAGCATTTAGAAAAATTAATAACGGAATTTCAGTCGCCATTTAAAATATTAAGATCAGAAAAAACCGCTCTTAGTTTTAATATATTTTCTTCTCCATTTAATATAGAAGTGGAAACAGTTCCAGATGAGTTACAAGTAGATTGACCGTTTCTAAAACGGCCTGGTTAGAAATAAATTGTACAATGTTGACATACATAATTTCTATCAAAATTTTGATTTAGAAAAATTTTCCCCGATTGACCCATCATGCAAAGCAAATAATGTCACTTTTGGAAGTACTTATGTTTTGCGAACAATTATTTTCCACCAATGAAAATAATTAAAGCGATCATCGATCGAGTTTAAATGATGTACGTTTAGAAAGTTGCGTACGAGTTGCTGTGTCTTCTATATCAGCAAATATAGACCAATTGATGGCAATTAAATTAACTTTTTTCTTATAGTATTTTTTTATGTAATTTTATATTTTTTGTTGTTGCTTTTTTTTTTTTAGATACATTGAGTTCTTAATTTTTTTGTGTTATTATATTTTTTTTACGTGCGGCCCGTGCAACATTTTTAAATTTGTAAATGGCCCGTTGTAAAAAAAGGTTGCTCACCCCTGTCTAGATCAAAGGAGCCCATCATCTTTAATTACAGACTTGGGAACGTAACTCTTCCCAAGGAATCATCTGTTAAAGATTTGGGTATTTTGTTTGATTCTAAGTTAAAATTTAGTTTAAATGTATCGGATGTGTGTATGAGATTATCAAGAATGTTGGGCTTCATCTTGAGAAATTCTCATTACATACGTAGGTAGCACTTTAGTCATACGAGTGCTATACTATGTATTGGTTCAGAGCTTGCTTGAATCAAGCTCGATTATATGGGTGCCTTATGACGCCTCGAATTCCTTCAGATTAGAGAAGATACAGAAACTTCTTAGGTATCTCTTTACACGGGGGAGTTTAGATTCTACCCAAGTTTATACCCCAGCACATGGGTACATGGCTGCCTGGGGTATGTATCTCTTGAGAAAAGAAGGTCAATATACTTGGCAAAACATTTCTTCAAGCTGTTGGTTGGCGTAGTACATAGCCCCCTTATACTGTTCGAGTTGCCCTTATGGGCGCCAACGCACCTCACTACCATCAAGCTCGTTCGTGTGTGCTTTTTCTAATGCCAAATGTGAGGATAGTTGCCCTGAGAAACTCTGACTATTATTATACATTTTACTTATATACTATTTTTTTGTTGTTTTAAATTTTCTTATAATCATAGATATGTTTGTTATGCGTTATTGGCTCATACATTGTCTTTAAATTAATAAATAATAAATTGTATTGATATATCTTACCAATATATTCTAATTAGTATTGATGTTTTTTGGTATACGCATTTTTTTCTATTAAAATTAGAATAATTTATTGCGCTAATAGCATTAAATTGTTAATGTTGTATCTTTACACAGCAAAAACAGTTCTAAACTGATCCGCAAAAAATAAGATTGTTTAATATAGCATATTCCATGACCTTGAAAATAAATAGTTTTTTCCAGACAAATTTTATTTACAGCATGGAACTATTTCAGTAAAACATTGTGCAACAGTAAATTAAATATAATTCTCAACATTATTTAAATATCCGGCTTTTCGATGCATTTTTCGAAAAAAAATCCTTCGTGGACCAAATTGATACAATTAACAAATTTATCAAAATAAAAAAAACCTGCGAACCCCGCAAGCTTCAATCTGAAATTAAACCGGCGCTTATCTGATTTGGCAGTGTTGCAAAAGTGTGTCGGAGCCGGAGCGGAGTTTCGATTTGCAGGCATCGGCTGTGTTTGCGTCGACGTTCAATCATTTCGCTCCTCTCACGTTGCCCGCTTCCAGATCAAAGTCCGAACGATTCGACCGGAAATTACAAACGTTTCGGTTGTTTCGCGAAAGAGGAAACCTGGTGAATACCAAGTGGAAAATCCTACATCCTGGCACCGACCATGGTTTGGTAAATAATTACCATATTAAAGCGGCGCTCGCATTGTTCACGTATCCGACGCCGACGCTACAATGGGACTCGCTCGGCGTGTACGTCGGCCTTTGCAAGAAATCGCTGTTTGATAAATTACATTAATTTTAATTAAATCATGTCAACATGGCAACATTGGCTGAATGGCGGGACTTTAGACACGGTTAAATCAAACACTGTGATCGATTGCCAAATCGGAAAATAAATAATTGAGCAGGAAAATGGATTCCATTTATTTCTCATATGTACTTAATAATCTGGTTTATTGATAAAAAAAATATATTTTTATCAATTATATTAACATTAAAACATTGTTATGATTAATGTAATAACATAATTTTTCAAGAAGCATATGCTAGTTTTTTTAAATAATGATATGAGTCAGGAATAGTATTCCAGGTTTTGTAAATCATCACGTTTTTATTCTACAGTTTTTCAAAAGCAGACTACTTGAAGCAAAATCGCTTTTGTTTTTAACAAAGGCTAAGTGGCTTTGCTATTTCTGAATTCCTGAAATTTACGTAGATTTAATTCCTGAGATTTCCTCTTATTAGGTTTTTTTTTTTAAATAACAAGTCCCGATTACTCAATTACTTGTTTGGTGATGTTTTAGCAAAATAAATATTATTTTAACCGATCCGTCACGGCGGCTTGAAACCAACGGCTCTGGCCGATGGATCTATTTTCATACAAAATAGACCCCAAAAAATTTCAAGCCAAGATATTGATAAATTCTTCGACAATACCTTGACATTTGTTTTAAAAACGGATTTTTCTAAGAATATAAATAGTTATTAATGATATGCTTCATAATTTGGTCGATATTTTGAGTTTTTATACTATTCAAAATAACGCGTAAGTCAGTTTTCCCCATTTTTTTTAGATCTGTGGACCAGTAAAAAAAGGATAATTTTTTCGCCAACCATTAATACTGAAATATTTTTTTAATCTTATATTGTGACAAATGGACATATGTAAGTATAATTAACAAATATACATATAACAGTTAAACAACTTTAATTGTAACATTGTTTGATACAATTAAAATTGAACAAAAACAATGGGGTTATTTTAACAAACTAATGCGAACCCTGTTGTTGTATTTTTGCTAATATATTAGATATTCTTGGCTGCAGTGCTGTCTCTGATAGACGAAGTGCAGCATTCACGCCCAGTCTATTCCTTTGTTTCGATTTAATTGAGGACATTGATGAAAATGCTTTTTAGCATGAATAGGTTGTTGAAAATTACATTAATAAATTTATAGCTTTACAGCTTAAAAATGGATATTCATCTTCCACTGATATCCAAAACTGAGGCAATGTTAATGTTTTGTGTCTGGATATCAGAGTGACATCTGAAGACAACTCTATTAATTGTTCTTTTTCTCTACTCGTAAGAGTACATGAAATTATGTCCTCCATGAAGGGATTATTAATCCAAATATTTCCTTTACGAGGATCCTCATTTTTGGGATAATAATGATTATATTTTAGTACCAATGCCTTCAGGTGTTGACTAATTACATTTTTAAAAACACCTCTCCTATCGACGTCAGCAGCAATTAAAAATTCTTGCAAAAGTGGAAACATTTCTAAATCCTCCACTTGTACACAACAATCCCAAAGAACCAGTTTCTTTTTAAATGCATCGACCTTATTTCTCAATTTAAAAGTATTTGTACAAAACCCCTAAAGAGAAAGGTTAAGGTCATTGAGTAGACTAAATATGTCCGCCATATGTGCGAGTTTACTCATCCATTTCTCGTTCAAAAAAAAAATCTAATAGGGCGGAGTTTCTCTCTCACATAAACTGTTTTGCTTTGAGTCGTGAAAGAACCTTTCCTCTCAATAGCTACCTCGCTTCTTACTTGATGTTGCGAGTCCATACTCTCGCACAGTAACTTGAATAGTCTTAAGTTCATGGATCGAATACGAATTTCATTTATAATCTTTACTGCGTCGTTCATCGCGTGTTTAGCTCTGGAGAGAGCTTCTTTGCAGCTAGATGCTCTCAGTGAATTATACAGTGAGTGGACAATATATCTGAATGGGCGCTGACTGTACACACTCGGACGCATTTGCCCCACTCTAAGCTTAGAGTGGGGCAAATAATGTGCGGAAATACACGAACACCAAATATTTCCGAACTTGTAGTTCGTCCTGGTAAGTCAAGACAGCAAAAAAGTTCCTCTCTAAAATCTTCAGCTTCACTATACCTGACGAAGTATTTCCGTTCTCCCTAAGTGTATCTGAGAAGATTTATAACTGTCCATTCTGAGAAAACCAGCGACCATTGTGTCGCATTATCCTACCAATTATTATTATTTAACAACCGGTTGTGGAACACTGGCGGTCGAACGTAAGTGACGTGCGAATACGACAATGTTCCCCCGCGACTGAGTAACGCTCCCAACTCGTCACATGTGGTTTCACGACTTGCCATGCACGCTGTTTTTTCTCGCTCGCATCCGGTACGGAGAAACAAAAGACGTCCGTGCTAAAGTAAACTCATATTGTTTTTCGTAATTACGGACAATAAAAGTGATTGATTATTTATATTTATTCTTTAGACTTTTATAGGATTTATATTAAAAGAGTTATTCTTGAAAAATTAAAAAAATGGTGTCCCAAAATGTCGGCTAGGTTAATATTAAATCAAATAATTATGTGTATTATAGTTCCATAAGCATTATTCTAATAGCTTTCATGACTACTTTTTACAAATTCCACGTTTCCTTACTGTATTTGATACATTGTGTAATTTTTGAAGCATTTCTGGAACACATATTTTGGTATTCAGTGTAACTCTATCACCGATTCCATTCTTATCTACTAGTGTTGGCAAAATATCTATCATTTTTTTTTTCATCATCTAGTCGCAAGTGTCATTGTCCTGCGAATATGGAGGCTAAGGCATCGTGACGTTGTTGTCATATTTTTTTTACATAAGTAAAAATACCGGAGTACATCAAAATACATGAAACCTTTCTCGACAGCTAACGTTAAAGTAAACGTCTAATATGGCTACAAATGTCAAGTTATGTCAAGGATAAAGTGTACCAATACAACAACAACAAAAAAAATAGGACAATTGTCATACAGTTTTTTCACGTCAAATGCACCTTTCTTCAAATCAAATGCACCTTTTTATAAATCAAAAGCACCTTTTTATAAATCAAATGCACCTTTTTATAAATCAAAAGCACCTTCGTCAAATGCACTTTTACAAATCGATGCACCTTTTAAATCAAATGCACCTTTTTTAAAAATCAAATGCACCCAACAGTAAAAATTTAATAAAACATTTAATGCGTTTCCCACTAATTACGTTTTTTTCAGTTCCTTCAAATATGTAAAAAAACGCGTTCAATAACTGTTATTTATGGATTACTGAATTTACGTTTTCCAAAATTCCCCACGTTTTTTTCAGTTTCAGCAAAAGAATGTAATAAACGCGTTCACTGTATTTATAATTCGGGGTACTCGCGGCGAGTAATGCGAATTTAATACGTACTGAAGGAACAAAAAAACTATTGTAATGGAAGATAAAGGTTCTCGAAATGCAATTGGAACGTTTTACATTTTTGAAGGAACTGAAAACGTAATTTGTGGGAAAACGTAAATTCGGGGTTCTCCATAAATGCAATTGGACGCGTTTTTTACATTTTGAAGGAACTGAAAAAAACGTAATTTGTGGGAAAACGTAAATTCGGGGTTCTCCATAAATACAGTGGAACGCGTTTTATTTTTATTTTTGAAGGAACTGAAAAAAACGTAATTTTTGGGAAAACGTAAATTCGGGGTAATCCATAAATACAATGGAACGCGTTTTTTTTACATATTTGAAGGAACTGAAAAAAAACGTAATTAGTGAGAAAATGTATTTAAATGTTTTATTAAATTTTTAATAAGGTGCATTGTTACAAAATTCATTGTTAATAAAGAATGCATTATTATAAAAAATTGCTGTTAAAAAAATTACATTCAATTATAAAAATTAACTGATTATAAAAGAGTGCGATATAAAAAAGAGTACTTTAATTATAAAAAGGTGCATTTGATTTATAAAAAGGTGCATTTGATTTATAAAAGGATGCTTTTGATTTGATAAAGGTGCATTTGATTTGAAGAAAGGTGCATTTGACGTGAAAAAACTTACAGACTGCGTAAATATTTTTTTAATTTATATTTTAGAAAAGTATAAACAGTTATTGAAAAAATATGTATTTTAGTTGAATTACATAATTAGAATATCGTGAATTGAGAACCGTTGCTAATGCAACATGCACACACATATTTGTGGAATGTGGATGTGATTATTTTTTTTTGCAATGTTTGACGAGTCGTTGACTTGGCTATAATATTCTAAAAAAAAACATCTGTACTTTTTTTTATATATATTTTTATGTGAGCGTTTAAATCATACATAATACATATGCATACTTTTATTGCGCGATTTTAGCATTTTTTTTTATTATTATTATTGGTTAGAATATTTCATTTAAAACAATGAGATTTGTGGTGTGAATTGTGGTTCAGCTTATTCTCCGTCCACTACGCGCTACTTGTCTTTGTGCTAAACTTTACTTTTAAAATATTTGGATTCAGTCTGGCTAGAATGGATGTTGGAGTTTGTTTGGAAAATGGAAAATGTCTGGTCTCTGAAGAAACGCAGTTAGCGCAGATAATGTTTCTTGTCCAAAACTCACCGCAACTTTACTAACAAACCACTCGCGCTAACAAGTCACTCTCCCGTTGTGTCAAAAACTTAAAAGAAGTGCGAAAATTTTTCAAAGCGAAAAAAAAAATGTATCTCGATAAGTTTTTCACTCTATCCGAGCAAACTAACGAGACTAAACACTTTATAAGGCGAATCTAAAGTGAAAACTTTTAAAACAGACTCCACTTATATTATAGATTAAAACAACACTGCTTCAAAATGAAAAGTATCCAGTGAACGCAATTTCTTTATTTTCTTTTCTATGTAACAATACATAATATATATCAGTGATAACACGATATTATTCATACACACATACGAGGTATGACAATAAAGCAGTTTTTATTTAAAACAACACTAAAATTACAAGGATATGTATGTATTATATACGTCTTTAGCGCAACTCTTGACATTTTATTGTCACACATCGTACACATATAACAATGATGATGCTTAAAATTATTTTAAAATAATTATTATTTACAATTAAAAGTATAGGAATGTGCATCACAGATCATTCACAATGTAAATGTTTATGGGTACCTGTGAATAATTTATATACATGACTCGTTAAATAATTCTAAGATTAAAAACAAAAAAATTAAAAATATTTTTTACAGACTAACCCTGATTTTTTTCCATTTTTATATAACGATTATATATTAATACTGAATTATTTAAAATATTTAGGGCCGTCGAAATTATTACATATATATTTAATGCCCATAGATGAATAAATTTGGTAAATTTAGGCTGGAAATTTAACCCTGATAGTACAATATAATATTTTTCTACGTAAAATATTAAATAAAAACGTATTGAGATCAATTAGATATTGCAAAATCCGTTAAAAGCGTATATATATATATATATATCGAATAAATGTTTATTTATTTTAAACACACGATGAGATGGATGTTAAAAAGTTGGCATCATAAAAAAATATCAATATTAGGATTCATTGATAAAATAGATTTCTATTTTATCGACGTCATGAAATATGTATACGCATATCACAATTGTTTATTTCCTACATAAATTAAATATTATAATTAATGGCAAATGAATAATGACAAGTACAAACATAAAATTTTGGACAATGAAAAATAAATACATTATTATACATACGTACATTTTAAAAATGCAATTTACATATTCATTTTATATATGGAAACGTTGATTTACATCTTCTGGCGATAGCATAATAAATATAATTTCATTAATATGTATATTAATATTATAATTCATATTTATGGGAATAGTAATTGTTCATCTTTGCATAATTATGACTATAAGTATAATTTATTATTATGTATTTAGGTAACCCCTCATTGTATTTTCTAATTATTTTATTGACTAATTTGTGACTATTCGCGAAGAATTGGATGGCGTGTTTAATAATACTGCTAGGGACAACATCACTGGTAGTAATAGCGTGGCCAAAGCCGGTGCCAGCCCTGAAGACGAATTATAATTGAACGCAATGCCCCGACATTGGTTAGTGCCATCAAAATAAACGTTACAGTGCATCTGAAAAAAAAAACAAAAGAATATTAAAAAAATGCGTAACTCGTACGTCGGCCGCTAGATGTCAGATCGATCGTCTGCGTACAATTCAAAATGATAAATGGCGCTTACCCTTATCAATGCGTCTGATACTCGATACAGAAATTGTTTTGTAAACTCAGCAGAATCTGCACCGCATTCCTCTCTGACTACGTGCTCCGAGCAGCTTATGTACGAGTAGAATGAGCTGTATATAAATATAAAAAAAAACGCTTAAAATACATTATTCTGATCGAGACTGCTGAAAGAATGGATAATTCTATGTAATACACGGCAGACTATTGTTAATGTTGAATTGTAAAATTGTGTAACGCCCCACAAAAGCACAATGGCCATCGCCGAGATTGTGAAAGCGCCGTGGAAAATGAGCAAGGCTTCATCAGGGTAATTGTTTGCTGCTTTCAGGTGAAATTAATTGCTTTGTGATTAAAAAAAGGGAAAGGGGGGAGGCGAAAAGGTTGAATTGCCTGCATCGGGCTAGACTAACAAGGTTTCCTTGTGAAATTACAATTTTCCCGTTGGTCGATGGAAAAAAGAGTGTGGCAAAAAATAATCAACAATGGCGCTGAAAAATAGGTGAAAAGTATCTCATTCGTGGGATTTAATAAAAAAATTAGTTAAATTATCAACAATATGGTATCTAGGGCCCCTGATGAATCAAATTAACAGTGATATATTCACAATCTAAAGAAGAAAAAAGATTTTCCTTAAAACATTTTTAGATCCTCAAACGAGCTTGAAAAATCTCTTTTCCCGAGTAAAAAATCCATTATTTTTTATTCGATTGTAAAAATCCGATCATTTTTCTTGCAGCTTTTGTTTGATAGTGTCTAATTATCATCATCATCATCATGGACGCAACAGCTCTATTGCAGAGCCCTGGCTTCATCTGACACACTTCTCCATTTTATCCGGTCTGCCGCTTTGACACTTCATTTTCAGGTGAGTTTTAATAATTTAGAATCCCTGTGTACACGGTCCAATCACCTCAGAACTTTTTTCGGGATATCCTGTTGTCGCTCATTTTGTTTAATTAGAGCCCAACATTCAGACCCATATTTTAGGACATTTTTGTCGTTATGACATTTTTATTGATCTTTTATTGTGAACAAATAAATACAAAAATAAACTAGAGGGTTGATGCAAAAGCTAAGACGTTTTGTATGATCCTAGTAACATAAGTTTTTTTTCTCGGAACTGATAAATAACGATTGTACTTTATATACCGGATGCTCTCTACTATCTTTTCAGTTGTGGTCTAGCCAGCGTACAGTATAGAACCTTTTTATTTTTTTTAAAACTATAGATCGATAAAGTGCATTTACGCCATCGTGTACTATATGAAATCTGTAAAGTCAATACTGAAACTAAAAAGATTTGGATATGTAAGGAGAAGATACCCTCAAACTGAAATATTTTTTTATCGGATTTTACATTTACAATAAACCCCGAATTGGGCATTCTTTGAAGTCTAAAATTGGAGATGAGAAATGGGTAGGGTACAATAACGGAAACGATTTTGGGGTATACTGGGACAAGCCCCAATGACGAAGGCTAAAATCGATAAAAGAATAATCTTTTGTGTTTAGTGGGATTACAAGGGTATTGTGTATTTCGAACCCTTAGAACGTCATCAAACAATCACAGAGGAATGATATTGTTAATATTGACAAAATTAAACATTGGCCTTGACAAATATGGACCAAAAAAGGGATATATATATATTCACCACAGCTAAATATAACCTTTTCCAATCTTTTTGGCAACTTATCGATCCTCTCCTCATAAAATTTGTTGGGTTTGGACTGAAAGAAAGTATCAAGGGCCAGATTGACTTGCTCATCGTTAATGAAAGTTCTTCCATTCAAAAAAATCTGTCAGGAACAGAAAAGGTGGTAGTCCATAGGAGCAAGATCTGGGCAGTAGGGTAGATGTGGCAAAACAGACCAGTTGACTCACTAAATCTCGAGTAAATCCAAATATAAACTGTCTACATGAATCAGAAGTTATTTATGACTCAACATAATAATTTATATCATCATCATTTGGCAGCCACAAGGCTCTCACTTGCTGAAGGCATGGGACATACCAAACTCTCGAATGGCAAGTCGAGGCCAAAGGAACTTAAGTCTCACACGTGACGTGAGGGCTCCCCTTTCGCGTCCATACCGCGGGGACCCAAGCCGTCTTGGTATGCAGTTGTTTGTAAAGAGTTTCCCTCTCTTGGCCATTACTGGCATTGGACGGATACCATGTTGGTATCGTATTTTACCCTCTCGACTGTGTCCAAGCAAGTAGGAGGGGGTTTGTCTCGGTATTCGTTTATTCTCTTCTCTAAGGCGTTATCTGCTTATAATGAGTCATGAGTGACAAGTAGCCAGCGACCACACACACCTATATAGATATATACAGGCATACATATGCACATCTGCCCAAAACGAGTCTCAAGTAGCCGGTCGCAAGTGATTATTAGCCCTGTCGCGCAATAGCAATGCTTTCATCATGGAAAAGACCTCCTCAGAGTGTGGTCCCCTAGAAAGAAGGAAGAGGAGCGAAAGTATCGCTCGACTATACCAATTATTGGTCAACAGATTAGGGTTTCCCTTCCCGGAGTATACTGTCTCTGTGGTGAGAATCCGTTACCGAGACCAGATTTATTTGTGCATATAAGGAAATGTGCACACATATAATCAATATAAAGTATGTTTTTATATCAGGTAAAAAAGTGTCTAAACCTTTACATCGACCCAATAATTATGTAAGAAGACCAAAAAGTGAGTTATTTAAATAAAGTGACTTACCAGCAGAATACTTTGATGTTTCCGGGATCTGATGACGATGAACTGTTGCTCGATAGGGAGTTGATGGCGGCCAAGTGGTCTGCGGCACATCTCTCATACTGGGGCCTGATGGTCTGCATACACGGAGCATGCGTCAAAAATTGAGTCTGATAAGGACCGTCCGTGCAGAGGTCCTTGATCGCCTGTCCGGTGCCCCTGTACAGCTTTTTGAAGTGGGTCCTCTGCGACTGATTCATGCATCTCCTCGTGTACGAGTGGATGCATTGCATTCCTTTCTCCAGATCTCTGTAACAATGCAGATAGATTAATATTTACATAATGTGACGCGCACATAACCATCTATTCACTGTACAAACATTTGCACAGTCGGTACTAGAAATATCCAGTTGAAAAAAGATTAGAACCTAGACAAAAAGTCAAGGTTTGCTCGGGGAAGGTCGTTCGTATGATCGCATTGTAGGCAATGTTGACACGCCTCTATGTTTGTGCGTAGCTCTTGTTATTTGGAAAATAAACAGCTTGAAAAATTTAACATATTGTCGTAGGTAGAGTACTAGAATAGGCAACTGTGTATACATTAATTATGTTTGTACTACAATGCGTCGTTATGGTTACTTCTGCTCTTAGACAACCTACCCTCGATTACATTAAAAGTATATGAAAAAAATCGTATGTGTCGTTTAATTTGTTGGATTTATTGTTGGAAATTAATTTAAATACAAATAATATGCTCCTTAAAAAGTAATAATACCATTTAACATTTTATATATAAATTTTTAGTTAGTATATTAATTTTACATAATTACTATGATAACAGTTTATTGCATAATATTCAAATTTTGTTTTAAGATTTATTTTTTATTTGATTACAATGGATTTTCATTCAAAGCGTCATTCGCCATATAAAGATTTCAAAGATGCAAGAGGAATGAGTCTCTCACACTAATATTTCCGTCAGTGTCAAACCGCGACACTGCTTAATTTTAACATTATTTCAGTTTGATTGAAATTTATATTATTTTTATTAAAAACAATTGATGAATTTTGAGATACGAGGTTGAAATATTCATAAGTATTATATATAAAATGCCTATTAAAACTATTTTTTTTTATTAGTTCCAATCAGTTAATATTATTAAATAATTTATATTGTGCAAAGACGAAATGAAACTTCAAATATTCTTTGAAATAAATATCTGTCTCTTAAAAATGTCATCGATAAAATTTTATAGCTAAAATTTTATTCTAAAAAATGAAAACAGTGAAAACTCTAAAGCACTCTTAGTTATAACGATATTGAAAATAATGATTCTTGCTCGTTAGACTAGTCGATGATACCATGAAATATGTAAAAGAGATTATAACTGAGAGCGTGAAATCAATCCGCCTTGAATGTATTATAATATATTAAAATATAATAAAAATATGCGAAGAGTAAACAACGTAGGTTAATGAATACCAAACCTCTCAAATAAAATGTTATTTTTATTCGATCTTAATATTTTTTTTTCTCTATCGACTAAGTATAATAATAATATAAGCAGGAGCGGCTCGTCCCTTTATACTACGGAACTGCAGCACCCCTAAGCAAATTTATTTATATGGTCGGTGGCATGTATTACTTATAATTGCTAAATGCGTGAAATCAATCTGCCACGGGTGTATATTGCGCGTAATATTGACGTAAAGAACACTTAAAAAGTTTGATAATCGCTGACCTGCACAACAAAGGGATATGGGCTGTTTCTACTGTATTACCACTATTAGTACTAATTAATTTTCTAATCGATTATTAATTAAAAACCCTAAATTAAAATACATAAATTGAAATATGCAGTTTGAAATGGAGCAAAAAAACATATCTATTGTATGCAAAAGCTTAAGTTTTCGTCACGCATGACGTCGGATCGCAATGTCGGATTAGGGTGACCATAGTTCCCCGTAAATATATCAAAATGGGCCACAAGAAGCATATTTGCATTGGGCGTGTATCACGCAAACATTGCATGTGCATACAATGCAACGCATTAGTTTGCATTTGCATCGGTGCAAATGAAGCATTTCGTTAAAACACCAATGTTGGCCAGGTCGGAAAGTTGGCCGAGCTGTTTATCCCAATCGGCTCGGATTATTAATGAAAATTTACAGCGGCAATTACAAACTTTAATAATTTATCGCGAGAGCCGCGGTGCGGCAAACGTGGCCACACACACAGGGTGTTTGGAAAAAATGGTACTAATACATTCAAATACGACCTAACATTCTTATTATGTTGAAGATCCATTATGTCGCCTTCTGCGGATAACCACGGAGTTAGTAGTCGGATAGGTGTCCGACGAAAACTATGAATTCAGGGAATTCTTTATAGCACTGGCCAGGGGGTTTGTAAGAGACACCCATTACCTCCGAACGTTTTATAATTTTTTTTATGTAGGTAGTTTGGCGCCTTGGAATTAATTAATTTAATTGCATCTATCCCGCGTTGAATAAATATTAATAAAACAAATAATAGTAATTTAATCCAACTGAAATAATATTAACAAATAACCAGTGTCGTGGTTCGACACTGGGGGGAATATTAGTGTGAGAGACTCATTCCCGTTGCATCTTTATAGTCTTTAGAATGTTTATCAAATCCTTATATGGATGAATGGCGCTTTAGTATCTTTATATTATGCAATTCATCCATCGTAGTCAAATTAAATAAATCTTAATGTTTTATAAATTATACTCTATATAATTTTCAACACGGTTTGAGAAGTATGTCCAATTAAACTGATAAGCTTGAATTACAGCACGTGCTTGCATTATTGTTCTTAGAGGTAGATAAACATTGACTGAAACCCTTCAGCGGGTATATCCCCTGAAACATATAACTATATGTCTGTCTTGCATTATTCCATTAGTCAGTCGGATAGGTGTCCGACGAAAACTATGAATTCAGGGATTTTTTTATAACACTGGCCAGGAGGTATACAAGAGGAAGAGAAACATTACCTCCGCATATTTTATAAAAATATTTATATAGTGATAATATGTTCTATAAATTTCGACCTAACTGAAATATTATTAAAATTAGGCAGTGTCATGGTTTGACACTGGGGGGAATGTGAGAAACTCATTCCCCTTGCACCTTTAGAATCTTTATATGGGTGATTGGTTGTCTGGAATCTTTCTATTATGCCATCTAGCCATCATAGTCAAATAAATAAATAACATATATTAATAGTAGGCCTCCAAAAAAGCTCTAAAATATAATGACAAACCATTCTTGACGTTTGATGATGATAAAAATCCAAAAATACCTATTCTATTTACATTCCTGATGGATTTTTACGCATCTGTCACGGCGGCTCGAAAATAAACGCGTCATCCGAAGGGGGTCTCGCATTTCATGTCAAGATATTGATGAATGGATTATTCATGATTTGCTTAATAATTAGGTCGATATTTTGGATTTTTTAACTAATGAATATGACCCGTAAATGGAACGGAGATGTCAATCGCACTTGGCACATCGTACCGGATGTGACCGAGAAAAATAAGCTCGGATCTGATTCAATGAGAGAATCATTTTCAAAATTTCGAGGTCTTTTGCCCTATTTAATTTTTTAAAAATTTAATAATAAATCTAATTAATGGGTTTATTAGTCATTTAGTAGTAGTAGTCGACTTAGCTCAAACATCACAATGTGATTTTTTTTCTGATACCCCTGAATTAATTATTATGTATTATGGAAAGGGGTATTTTTTACTTGTGGAAGAAATGGAAAATGTGGGAATATTTTTTGGGCAAATTTCTTTGGACTTGGCTTTCTGTAACTTCCTAATCCCGAAAATAAGACAATGAATGCGCGACGTTTTAATAACATGGAAGAGATAAACCCAGAAGTGTCATTATTCGTTTGCTTTATGCATACATTTGAGTAAATCGAACGTTTTTTTATCCAATTGTCTGTACAATTATGTACAATTAACCAAAGTGTAAAATTTAGGTTAAACATAATTAACCCGATTTAACTATAATTTTGTTATTGAAATTATTATTAAAGATAATCGATTGTTTGCATTGCACAACATTCAGCTATATTTTGTCTGTTCAGTAAAAAAAAATGTTGTAGCTAAACCGCGTTATTCGTGCTTCCACCTACCCCCAAAATTCATAATTGGGTCCGAAAACATTTTTTTGTCCATTTAGCAGTCAGACGTGCATCATTTATTCACATCCTTCATTTAATTTGGCCCAATTCGAGTTCACCGTCCACATTAGTGTCAGAGTGCTCCTGGCCAGTCCTTCGGGGCATGTAAATTAAAATGTTCAAACAAGTAGCGTTAACCTTATTAGTACGTTGTTTACATTTTCACTGTGCCAGACGGGAACTCCGATAAATTATTTCCAGAAAAAAAAAACGAGTCCGACCTCCAGGAATATATTTCGGAACTTTGTTAATCAAACGAATTTATCATAAGCAAAAATAATAATTAGATTTATTTGGAAACGGTATTAATTATTTTTATTTTAAATTATCTCGGATATTGTTAGTGTCGTCAAAAGCCAACAGTTGGCGCCACGTTACTTCCGAGAATGAATTAACATGGGATTATGCGAAAGTATCGACATTTTTCTTTATAAAAATATATAATTATACTGTCCATGGACATGTTTATGAATATACCGACTGTTTATTTAATCAAAATATTTGCTCAATATTTTTTTTAAATTGACTTATAATATGCAGTAATAATAATAAACTTTTATTTCAGGAATATGTTCATATTATTAGTATGTATATTATTTCGATAATATAATTTAACCGCGGCTTAGCTAAGTTAGTAGTCGGATATGTGTCCGATGAAAACTCTGAATTCAGGGAATTCATTATATATAACACTGGCCAGGGGGTATGTAAGAGGAAGAGATCCATTACCCCCACAAGTTATAAAAATAATATTAATGTGAGTAGTTTATAGCAAAAAATAATATTAATTACTCATTACCTCCGGATGTTTTATGAAAATATTTATGTAGATATTTTGGGGCCTTGGAATTATTTAATTTAATGGCATCTATCCTTCGTTGAATAAATTAATTATAAACAAGTAATATAAATTTAAATAATATTAAAATGAACCTGTGTCATGGTTTAGCACTTGGGGTAATATTAGTATGAGAGACTCAATACCCTTGCATCTTTAGAGTCTTTAGAATATTTATGAAATCATCCATCGTAGTATAATTTTTTCTTAAATAAATGACATTGACCCGGGGGTGATGAAGAATTCATCAATATCTTGACATTTTTCTTAAAAATTTATTATTCTAAGAATAAAAATTATTATTTATGATATGCTTCATAATTTGATCGATATTTTAGATTTTTGAATTAATTAATATGACGCGTAAATGATAACGCTCTAGGCAATGTCTCACCGTAGACTGAGCTCTCGCAGCATGCGTCATGCGCACGCTTCACTCGCACTTGGCACATCGTACAGGATGCGAGCGAGAAAAAAATCGCGCGTGTGGCAACAGCAGCGAATATTGGTGTTTTTAATTTTTTTTTGCATTTGCAGACAATAAAGGGCAATAATTATTTATATACTTTAGACTTTTATAAGGAAAATAAAAAAACTTGGGGTACCCAATATACCCCATCGGCACGTCTAGGTTAAAATCTTTATCGAGCCTTTGTAGAGGTGAATGGTGTTCCATCATCATTAAATAAATAATTGTAAAAAATAATAGGAATAGTTTTTTCAATCAGATTTTTTGCTTTTCTAAACAAATATTCATCAATATACAATACAGTAATACAGTCAACCCTCATATAGCGCTTCCTGCTATAGAGCAGCTAGTGTGGCAGTCCCTCTTATAGTGCTTCTTTCTAGATCGTCGTTTTCTACCAAATGCTAAATTTTCAAGACCAAATGATTAATAGTAATACATTGCCGCTCGAAATAAAGATCAATGCCTTTTAGTTGACCATAAAATAAAACATGCTCACGTGAACAAACTAAAAATAGAATAAGGTTATTATGAAATAATCATTTCGAAATCTTGTTTAATTTACTAGTCTTCTATAGGGCGGATTTTTTCTCAGCGCTATAGGAGGGTTGACTGTATATTGTTTACCAATATAAACATCATATACTTATTCAATCTTATAATCTTTCAAGTATTAATGAATGGCTTTCAGTATGGCATCTAGCTATTTAGTCGATTCAGTTTCTATCTCCTCAATGCTGGCAAAACATCGTATTTTCGTATTTTTTATCATCAGAATTAAGAATAAGTCAACTATATACGGTAAATACTTAACTTGAAACATAATAAGCATTGTTTTTGGTCAAACTAACGTCCAATGTGGCTACCGATGTCAAAATATGTCATGGAAAAATTTATTTATCACAAAAAAAAGTTGCAATTGCAACGAAAATACCGATAATTTTTAGGATTTATTCATAAAATTTGAATATTAATTCATTCAAAAGCGCAGAGTAATACTTTTGCCAACATCTATGCAGCAGTGCGCACTTCCTGACGAAATCGCCGTCGGGTTCGTATTTTTCGCTAGCTTCCCTGTTCAAATATGACGATCGGATCGGAAAGACGAGATGGTGGAAGTCGTCCGTGGACCGAATTTCCGTTCATAAACTCCGATGGAGTCCAGCGCCGGCCGCAAAGTTGCGAAACATATTTCCGTTTCAGTTTTGGCCGGGACGCTTCCGCCGGCAACTTCCGGCCAGTCCCCCTTCCGACCTTCCCCCGTGCCGGTCCGTCTTTGCACGTTTAAAACTTTAATGGTCACTCTAATGACGGGTTTATGTATTTAAAACTATCCCGGGGCTCAAAATTGTAATAATAAAACGAATATTGCCCCATAACATGGAACAAAGTCGTATGTGACACAAATGTGTTATTAAACCCTCGAAGGTTTTTGCCCACCGAATTTTAAATATCTCAATTTAAGTAATAATGCCGAAACCTTAATAACAATTATATTAAATTTCTTATACATAGCTTTCCCATTTAATTGCGGAGGTACGTGCGAGGTGCTGCTGCACGAGAGTTCGCCGTAATTAACATTTTGGTAATTGCTGCCAATCCCGAAAATATATCGGATAATGCCTCATGCCTTAGGAGCGTGATCATTATAAGAAATTATTTTGAATAATAGTTTTTAGTCCTATTTAGGTTAAATAATTTATAGTGGTATGATCTTTCGCTAGCATAATTTCTAAGCAACATAGGTAAAAAAAAAATAAAGAGTATTATTAAGTACAAGTTTTCTAGTTGCGCGCGCAATATTTTTTCTCGCTCGCATCCAGTACAAGGTGCAGAGTGCGAGTGAGCTTGCGAGAGCTCAGTTTGCAGTGAGACATCGATGAGAGCATTGTCATTTACGCGTCATATTCATTAGTTAAAAAAATCCTATTAAAATTTATAATATTAAAAAAAATATTTTTATTCTTAGAATAATCTATTTTTTTTAAAAATGTCAAAATAAACGGTATATATAAAAAAAATCTTGTCGTCTAGGTAAAGTTGGCTGGCTGAAAATGTCTATGCGTGAAAAATACTTTAACTAATGGGGTTGATGATTGGAAAAGGGTATAATTTGAGTATAATATGCAAAGATATTTAACATAACCGGTAAACTTTGCTATATGGATTAATTATGGACACAAAACGGATCCTCATTACACTAAATGAGAAGCATTGCATCAGGATCAATACTTAAGTTTACTTAGAAATGTAATCATGCCATTAATTAGTGAGATTAAAAGTGCTGGAATATATAGTATGCAAGTTCATTAGCTTGTATCATGCATCATGTCTCAGTATATATTTTTTTAACATAAATTATTAACTTTTGGATCGAAAAGAGTTAAAGATTTATGTCTGAAGATCTAGAAAAAATGTTGAGTGACTTTTATGGTGCTTATAAATTATTCAGTTTGTTCAATAAATATGGAAAAAACAAAGATCACGGTAAAAAACAATGAAGTCTAGAAAATTACGAAAATATAAAAATTGACTATACTAAACTCATCAGTGTGTGTACTGACGGAGCATCATTGGTAAAGCTAATGGCACCACAACTTAGCTTGATTTTTTTTAATAGTCCTGTACTACAGTATCACTGTATTATACATCAATGTATGGAAAAACTATAAATTTGCTACATGTTATATTACCGGTTGTAAAATTTATGAATTAAATTAAAGTAAGAGTGGAGGAGTAAAATTCATACAAATAAAACTTATTCATTATTAAAAATGAAATTTAATGAGCTTATTTTAGACCAAAATGTTTCTGACACGACTAATTTTTGGCGTTTCGACATTTCCCAGAACTAAGGAAATAAAAAAATATATATTTGTTGTTTTGAATCGACATACTTTCTGAGACAGTCTTATCGAGGACTACGATTGAATAATACAACTGGGATGGGGAAGATTTGGAAAACAAAAACGTATATTGAAATCGCAAAGACTAAAAACTAAAGTATTTAACCAGTAAGTATTCTCTCGGTAATGAATGACCTACGGAGCCAAATCCTGGGTACTTACTGGGGGACTGGTCGACGGGATGATGGAGCCGGAACTGGTCAACGAAAGGTGGGTCGCCCTCGATGAAATGGAGCGACGACTTAGTCAAACTTGCGGGGACCACCCGGAAGAGGACAGTATATGGGGAAAAAAGAGGAGAGGTTTTCACCCAGCAGTGGGGGAATAGAGGCTGAACATGATATAAGATAAAAAAAATGGAGTATTTGAAACAAAAGATTATGAATGTTCTACAACTTTCAATCTCGCTACATTAGTGAATCAAAAATCATAATCAATAACTTAATATTAAGGTAAATTACTAAGGTAACTAAATAATTATAATAACGAGGGCAGCAGCGTTTCTTGGTACGTGAGACTTAAAACAGATTAGACGATTTTGAATGGTCTGAGAAATGGAGGAGGAGGGTCATTCTATCAAATCGAAGAAAAAGACCACTCCATCTGAGGAGGCATGATCAAGACCCGTATCGTAGACAAATTAAAGTTGCTATTGGATACTATTAAGCCCTCCGCACACGTTACACACGTTTTAACCAAGAAATAAGTGATCAAAAATGAATATTATTTTTCTAAATAAATAGAAAAGCATAAAGTACTTTATAATTATGGACTACATTCATTCCTCGATTTACGCGGTTTTAGAAAAATGGCATTATCGTCAACTTCTTCAGTTGGTGAACTACTCTGCTCAACCAATCGTGGGATGGTTGAAGAGAGTATTCACTCCATTGATCACCCATATTTTGAGCCGCTTTATAAATGTTGTACTCTATCCAAAATTGGGTTAACGATTTTTCGTTCTGGTCATCAAAAGCTCCAACTGCTCGCCTAAATATATGTATGTATTAAGCCTCGATCCATTGGTTGTATTCGGAGGAAGAAATATTATTTTAACATTTTATGAGCCGCATGGTTTTACATCAAACCTAGACTGGGGACCGCATTGTATCATGTGATGATAATCCAAGCTAATATGCACGTGTATCCATCTGTGGTCAAATAGTAGAATTACATTGTGCATCGTCATAAAAAAAAATGCCAAGTGGGGGTATGGCTCTCACGCCAAAAGGCGTGACCGGCTCATAACGCTTGGCTACAAAATCACGCCAAAAGGCGGGAACGGCTCATAAAGTGTTACTAATAAATTATATTGAATACCATGATTTTTTCGAACGCATCCTTACATTTTCTTCCAAGACAAGAGTTACGTGTCTTTTTTGCGCGGTGTTCATTTACGCGACATTTCTATCGCATAAATCGAGAGATGGGGATATTATTTATGTTAAACATAATTTGTAATAAGCATAATACATAATTGATACAACATGTACTGAGCTTTGATCCGACTGATCCTGAATAAGTTGCGCTCCTGTGCGGTGGGCCATACGTGTTCCAACACGATTCTGCACCAACACATATGACTAGGAAAATATAAAATTGGCTCGGGAATAACTTTTTTGATGTGATTTCTGATATGTGACCTCCAAACCTGTCTGAGTGCAATCTGACTATTATAAGTAGTTAGCGAATTCGATCACTCTGTAATGCCAACCATGCATTGTCTTTAATAAATAAATAAATAAATATGTTAGCCTCGGTTGAAAGGAGCACTAATTAGACTCTCTGTAATAACAAAGGAGAGCTATGGAAGAGAATCTGAATCAGCTATTTCAAAATTCATCTCCTGATATTTTAAAAAGCGCCTGTGCTGTTGGAATTATACTTGAAAGCGGTAATTATTGCTTAAGTTGGCTTCATTGAACAAAGTTCATTTATATAGCATTTTCTATTGTATTCCTAATTTTTAATAAATGTTTAAAATATGAACTCTTGTAGGTATTAGGCCACGTTTCGCATATTTGTGTCTGAACATGGATTAAAACATTTTAATCTCTCCACGATCATCAAAGAAGGTTACTTAGAATTATTAATAGAACTAATATTATATTATCAGATTCGATACGAAAACGATACTTCGCCAAAAATCACACAAGTGCTGATAATATGATTGCTCGTATTCCCTAATAATATAAAAATCAATGCAACTATTTATATACTGATAAGTATACATATATTTGCACAGTCATTCATATATATATAATATATCTATTTATAAGGCGAAATGTGTTATATCATACTCTGGATTTTTAATACTTTTTTTTTATAAAGATTTGACACGTTGCGTGACCTTCATTTGGCCAGCAATTGTATTTTAATTAACACGATTTTATTTTGAAACATGCGATCCCACCCCCGACCGACTTTCCGAATCCATTCGCGCAGTTTAATACGGCGTCGCTGAACTAACGTGCACCTACACTGCATATTTCGCCAAAGGGCACTGTAAATCTGCAATGCATGTGATGTCTCCATAATTTCGGATACAAATTAATTGCTAATTAGGAACCGAAAACAGGATTTTAGCTCGTCACGACGTCGGACGTAAACAAATGTAATTATTTAAAGCACGAACCAATTTTTTTCTCTCTCCCTGCAGATTAATCAACCTCCCGCCTCCAATTACAGCGTTCCATTATATTGCTAATGTTTTGGCCATAATGTAGTAATTAGTGGCTCATTCGCATTTGTTATTCGGTAGGACAAAACGATGTTATAATAACGGCGCGGTATCGCAGACCCTTGTGCGTAGCAATTTGGTACACGTGTAAATGCCGCACACACTTGATTTAGTTTTTGTAATAAAGATTAGAACAATAGGGTCTCTGTAGTAGTTTAAATGTAATTAAAACATCATCAACGCTTCAATTAATGTATTGGGAGTCGCGTGCGAGTCCACGGTCCACGTACGCGAACTTAGGTACGTCTGAATACCAATCTCGTATTAAATATGGTAGTTGGTATATCAAGTTGTTCGGAAAGTAATTTCGTTTTTTTTTTTATGAAAATGAAAGACGGTTTTCTTATAGTGAATAAATATTTTATTGAATTATATATTGTCCATTCTGGTCCAATACCTTTTACCATATTTTTGGCATTAGCATGATTCCACGCTCATATTTTTTTTGTTTTTTGCTGGCAAAAAACTGATCCAGGTGATTTTTGACCTCCTCATTTGTAGTTAAGGTTTTACCGTTTATAAAAAAATGTAGAGACCGGAACAAATAATAATCAGAAGGTGCTAGATCTGGAGAATATAATGGCGTTAACTCATTATGGCCCGCCAACACATATGCTGTGTTTTTAAGATATAAAAACTTTTGGTGAGTTAACAAACTTGTATGAGGTCTCGCATTATCTTGGGGCTAAACTACACTTTTTCTATTGATCAATTCTGACCTTTTTTGTTTAAATGAATCATTAAATTTGTCCAGCTGATGACAGTACACTTCTGAATTGATCGTTTTTTTGTTCTGTAGAAGCTAAAGGAGCTATTTAGCATTACCTTTTTTGATGAATATCGGCTTTCGAAGCGCTTTGAGCCAGTTCATCTTTGTTCGTTGTAGACAATCCATTTCTCGTCCTCAGTGATGATGCGCTTCAAAAATGGATCATTTTCTTGACGTTTTGAGAAGCCAATCACAGACGTCAACGCGACGGCACAAATTTCTTTCTGTAAGAACATGAGGAACCCATATGTCGAGCTTTGAGATTAAATCTAGGCGTTTCAAATGATCATGAAGGTCGAATTCGATAATTTTAATCTCTCAGGGATCTCACTAGTTGGTATTAACCGGTTTTCATCAATTAATGCCTTTATTGTGTCTCTATCAGTTTCACCTGGCCTTCCAGAACGTGGTGCATCTTCAACATCAAAATTTCCCGATTGAAATTTTGCAAACCAATTTTGGCACTGGCGTTTTTTCAATACATCTTCTCCATACACATCGGATATTTTTTTTTTGCTTGAACAGCATCTTTTCGATAGTAAAAAAATTAAATTGCCGAAAATGCTGCTCACTTTCCATATTTGAAAGGGTACCAACCAAAAACTACTGCGTAGAATGAATCGAGCTTTTTCACAAGTAAACCTTACTATATTAGCTGTCAAAATATATATAAAGTTTATGTAGCTTTAGTGTAAATTGACTGTGAAAAAATACCATTAAGTCCTTTGTTGGAAAAAAACGAAATGATATTCCGAACAACCCAATATTAAAATATTAGATGATAATAGCTTAAAAAACAGTTATCGATATATATTACTATTATTACATGGTTAAGGAGAAAGTAGCTGTGATTTCATGATTCTTAGAATTGGTAAAAATCCTAAAAATAAGTCCGATTCCGATTATCTCCGAGTCTTTGAAAAGTTGTTTTTGAGAAAAATTAGACCATTATTAATAAAAAATAAACTCATTTGCGAACATCAATTTGATTTCCGAGAAAGTCACTCAACTGTCAAACGAATTCACTGATTTGTTTAAAAAAATACACAACGATCCGAATGGAAAAAGGTATTGCTCTGCAGAATTCCTTGATATAAATCAAGCATGGTATTGAGAAGAATCTACCCTAATAAAATGTTTCAAGAGTATCTGACTAAAGATCACTACTCGCCAAAAATGTCGGTCGATATTAATTTCAATCTAAGATAGGGAAACTGTCCTTTAATTAGCATTGATGATAAGAGCCAACGCTCCAGACACTCAGTTAAATACCTGCGAATATGCTTAGATTGTCGTATAGTCTACTAAAAACATATAATGAATATAAGATAGAAATTAGGATTGAAACTTCACTGACTCATCGCACCACACTCAGAATTATCTCTTAAAATAAGTCCCCTCTTATAGTACAGAAGTACAATATTAATTATTCATGATGAGCTTTATAATATGGTCGATATTTTAGATTTTTTGAATAATCAATATGCATTAGCATGAGCGTAATATTTAGCATAAGCAATAAGGATTTCAAGTCAAAATATTCAATTTTTTCGCACGTTTCACTCGCATTCGGCACATCGTACCGAACGCGAGCGATAAAAAAACATCGCGTCCGTGGCAACAGAAGCAAATATTGTTGTATTTTACGCACTTTTTTAGACAAATACAAAAAGTTTGTGAAATGTTGTAAGATTTATATTAAAGAGTTATTCGAGAAAAATCAAAAACTTGCAACTCCCAAGTAGACCCCATCGATACGGCTAGGTTAAAGAGAAATATACAGAAAAAATGGTAAAATCAGCAAGAATAAAAAGGCATGCCAACAATTCGGCACAAACCAAGCGCCGGCATTTGTGAACAGCGACCAAAGTAAACGGCGCTTTTCCATTTCCACGCTGAAAGAAATTTATTATATATATTAATAAAAATAGAAACTAGATTTCAGTTATTGATATATACGGCGCCGAATTTTCGGCGTCTATTTGAGTAATAAAAATAAAAAAACTGTCGGGTCATCAAATAAAATAATTGTAATGCAAGATTCCAATAAAAAAATTGCTTGGAACTGTTTCAGGTTAAAATTCCATTGAAAATGCTATGCATAGATGTACGGCTAAAAAAGAAAGCAAATGGTTGTCTCTGAACATATAAAGATTTCCAATACATTAAGCTAGGGGTCGACAACCTTATTTTTTACTAGGATGGCATATTTCAGTAATGCGGTAGTTATGCAGGGATCGTTGAATAAAAAGCGGTAATATTTAAACATAAATATAAAGTAAATGTATTGCAATTAATAAAACAGCGAAATTAAGATTTTTTATCATAATTATTTTTTCAACAACTTGTGTACGTTGTTTAAATATGTAGAATTTTAACTTAGATATTTGAACAGCGGGCACCTTCGAACCCCCAGACAGCGTTGTCGACCTCTGAATTAACCGATAATTTATTATTGATATATATTTTTCATCTAATTAATTATGAAAATTTACTATATTTTTTATATATTAAATGACTACATTTATTTAATTTATTTAACGTATGTAAATTAACTTAGTCGAAAAACATAAATAATTCTACAATATAATTAAACTTTCATCTGAATTAAAAGTATACCTTTGTTCTATTCGGATTATTGATAAGATGGAACTGTTTCCGGTAAACATTGTCATCTCTAAAGGCTTCATTGGACATAAATATAGAGTAAAAGTTATTTTTTATAAAAGTATACGCAGTTGTGTAAAATTTAATGGCAAAGAGCTGTTGTTACACGTAAAAGTTAACTAATCAGCACATACCCAACAATATTTTGGAAATTATCTAAGAGTGCTATATGAGACGAATCCTCACAAGCGTCGTACAAGTTAATTATTAGAGGACGTCTGCGGGAGCGGTGAGAGGGTAATGTGGTCGAATTAACGCTAACAGGGAAGTCATGTAAGTAACATCCCCGGGGGCCACGCCACGACCACTTACACCCAGAAGGGGGGAGAGGGCTAATCACCGCAACTCGTGCTCGTCCGTCCGGGGGCGACCTCAGAGGCCGGCTAATTGGGATCGGAATATGAAATCCGAGGTGCACACCGACTGTGATTGCCAGGTGGTGCCGACAACGAATTGAGGTTATGTAACGCTATGGACAGGGAGAGTGACAAGTCCAGCAGCCCAGAATCTATTAAAACACTAAGCTTAAGAATGTAAATATAAATTGGGGCTAAATTTTAATTCTAAATTTCCATTTTTCGCAAATATGCGGTATATAGAGAAATGCGTTGAAAACTGTTGAACTGTTCGGAGCGGTCGGAGACAAAGGGCCCGTACTAAATTAATCGCGCCCTGCTAGTTTGTACCGTAATGAAATACGCCTATCTTCAGTTGGCATAGTTCCCTATGAGCCTGGGCAGGGCTACAAGTGTAATTTATTAGCCCTGTCCTCGCCATATTTGCTTCCCTACGCCAAATAATAACCGCACAAATAAACATCGCCCGTCTACCAACAGAAAAGCGAATAAACCGGTATTAAAAAAGTAAAGTATTGTGGGAACAGGTTGTTTTATACGAGCAGCGTGCTATTTATGCCGAATTTCAGACGTTAATGTTACGGAAAAGCGCGCGGAAAATTCGCATGCAAATAATTATCATTGAAGTATTAGGCGAAAAACGTTTATTAGTTTTTAATCAATTAATTCTGCGATTTATAATTCTCCTACGCAATTCAAATCCGACTCGTTCAAGGTCAATTATGTGAAATTTCCACGAAAAGCAGTGTTTCGTAGTCTACGATTCTTGAATCGCCTAGGGAGCGAGTAAGAGTTTTATGGAGTTTGATTGATAACGATAATATTTTAACTTTTAAATGTGTAATAAATATTTAAAGGTGCCATTTTAATCAATAATACATCAATATCATAAATAAGAATGACATATGACGTAAATAAAACGCAAGATTAGATGAATTGGATGGATAAATAATTACATTATATTAATTTATCCTGAGCAATTTTAGCTGTATGATGTTCTCGCATAATCGTGATAAAACATATTTATTTATTTATTTGAGAACGATGGACGGATGGCATAACAGAAAAATTCCAAAGCCTTATTCACCTATATAAATATTCTAAAGATGCAAGGGGAATGAGTCTCTTATAATAATATTCCCCCAGTGTCAAACCACGACACTGCTTAATTTTAATAGTATTTCAGTTGGATTTAAATTTATATTAAATGTTTATAATTATTTATTCAACGTAAATATTATTTATTCAACAAAATAATTACCAATATTTTATACGATCTTTTGCCATCTATTAACCCTTTCAGTGCGGGGCGCATCGCGTACATGCGCAAACAAATCGTGTCCCAGGGTGCGGGCGCATCGCGTAGATGAAAGTGTAAAAATTAAGAACGATGGTTGCGTATGGCAGACCGAGTTAAGTGATGGTGTTTGTTTTAAAAATCAGCTAATAAGCACAGCCAACCAAAAAAAAAAAAATTTTACCAAAGTATATAAAGCATATAAAATATAAATATGAACCGTAATAGCCATTCAAATCGCGGTGCCTCATTCAAATTACGCGCAGCTCGCGGCAGTATCGGTGACATACTCGGCCGTCTGCAATGAAATGAGGATCGCCAAAGGAAATTTCACGTACATTATTTAAAAAATATAGTGAATGCTATAATTATAGTTAAGGTTGTTTATTAATTTAGGTCCATTTTTTTTCTCACTTAACACCTTTCCTTAGGGTCAGAAACATGCCCTGGGGCAGGGCCGATTTGTCGAGTACTATGGAAACGTCTTATTTTACAAAAACGTCGCCGCTTTTTTTGTTAATCAACCTATATTGAACTTTAATTCTTCAACCTTAACATTTACTAGATGGTAAATGGAAACAATTATTTTACAACATAGCAGAATTCACCAAACTTTTTAGAAACGGGCCGAATTGAATTTTTTTATAAATCATGGTTTAAACATGCACTTTGAATGTTGAATGTTGAACACGAATCAGATTCTGCCGCATTATCACAGTAGACATTTATTTCGCGATTTAAATTAGTGGTTACAAATAGAATTAGACCAATTTGTTTTTTAAAAATTATTACAAACACAGCTAACTATAATCAACCAATACAAGAAAAGAAAAAAAACTATACAAAATACCTACATATGGAACAAATCCCGAAAGGAGTTCAGTTATATCGTGTGGCCGACAGTAGTGTTTGTTTCCATTGCTGGGTCCGAGATGCCAAAATATTGTACGTACATTATTTGAATTTCAGTTAAAATTCTATAATTATATTTAGCTTTTGTTTATTAATTTAGGTCCGTGTTTTTTGAAATTATAATGTCACTACACGACGACAATAAAGACCTTCAATTGGATCCATACTCCGATTTTGATATTCGTGAGGAAGAATACGAACGTTCCGATTTTGCGGGTGTATCTGAGTAGAGACCCGATATCCCATGTACTTCGACGGAAACAATTACCGAAAATCTATTACATTGGAGATCTGGTCCTTTTATTCCTGTCATACATGAGCTTGATAGCTCATCATCAATCGATAAAACCGATATGATGCTATCCAGTCTAAATTCTCTTAGAAAAAGTTTGAAATGGTATAAGAAAATTGCATTTTACATTTTTGATTGTACGATGTACAGGAATATAACAAAAAAAATATCGCTCTCGGAATTTCAACTAAATGTAATAAAGGAATCTCCGAAAGATATAAATACTCAAATTGTTCATCAGGTTTCGTTTCGCGTACAATATCAACTGGATGCATCAAAACATATGCCGAAGTTGTTGCCAATCACAGGTAAATCTTCAAAATCATATAGACAATGTCATGTTTGTTCCCATTCCACCAAATCGGAAAAAAGAGGGTAATGTCACGTTACTTTTGCCCATCGTGCAATGTGACATTGTGTGTAGCACCATGCTTTGAAATTTACCACACACCAGGCAGTTTTTAGATTATGTTTATGTTAATAATGATTTGAATAATACCATTCCATAGTTCTAATTGTAGTCAGATGTGTATTGTTTATTATTTTATTCATAACACATTTTACTATTGTGTATTTTTAATATACACTTTTTTAATAAATTAGTATGTACTTTTATATGTATACTCTGTACATACTTTTTTTAATAATACACATGTTTATTATTTATATTTATTTTTTATATAAATATTAATGTGCATCCTGTAAAATATTAGTAAGAATGCTTCTGCTTTCTTGCAATAACTCTTATAAGATTGATGACATTCAATGGTGTTGTCATCTCAGATTGGATAATATGTTCTTTTTCTATATACAAATTATTTACAGCACCCTATACTCTTTTTTAGTGACCAAAATGTATGTTACAGGTTTGATATGAAACTGCTTGTCTTCAAACAGAATTGTATCATAATATAAAAAATCTGTACATGTGCACTAATAATGAGCATGCCGGTCGGCCGGTTGATATTTTTGACCAATTCGATATATTCGAGTAAAAAAAATAGTCGCACGTCTCAGAATGGTTCGGCACCCACTTGAGTGTGACGTAGTGAACATATGAGACGGAGACGACATGATCGGTCCGGCCGGACGCGGATCTCTGTTTGAGCAATTGATTTTTTGTTCGATTTATTATTACGAAAATAAAGCGAATCGAGTTTATATTTTGGTTGAGATGGAAGAACATATCCTAATCAACATGTTTGCATAAATCTCGTATAGGAAAATGGTCTAATATAGCGGTAAACGGTGAATACAAATTTACCTCGCCAAAAAAATAATTTGGTCCAAAACAGCGCCGCACTCAGATGCAGAATCGTGTTTAGACCCGCCGCATTGAAAGGGTTAAAAGTAAACTAAAATGCCTTTCTTATAAAACTCTGCAGGTTTAGAATAAAAATAGTCTGAAAAGGCCGATTTTATTTCATCTTCTGATTTAAAAAAAATCTCGTAAATAATGCTCTAATGAGCGAAAAAGCTAATAATCGGATGGAGCCAGGTCTGGAGAATGAGCTGGATGCAATAAATCTTCAAACCTAATGTTGCGACTCTTCTTTCTCCTTCAGTAACTCACAGATACCACGCCTTATGTGTTTCTCTCAGTCAATCGATGGGGGACCCAAACGACTTCTTTTCGAATCTTCCCCATTTTTTTTTAGGTATCTTTGAGTTGACGACCACGAAGTACTGGCTTAGCTCGATTATTCTTCGATACTGAAGAGTCGGATTTCTTTCAACCTCTTCTTTCAGGGCTGCTCTAATCCACTTTAGGCTTATTTTTCAAATCAATATTGCCTGATTTAAACCATTTTCCGATATTTAATGCGTCTCCATACACATTGCAAATATTTTTTGTTACCGCCATTGCGTTTTTTTGGCGTGAAACTGAAACAGCAAAAAGCTACGCAAATGTTCTTCTGAAGGACACGTCTCGGTCAATAGTAAAGAGACACGTAAAAAAAAAATCTACGCAAAACGAAGATTGGAGACTTCTAACGACACACAAAATATTCAAACACGTCTTTCTCAGTCAAAGGACTGAAGAAAACTTATCTGAAACTATGCTTTTCGAAAATGCGACTTTATATTTCGGTCCTTCTAATACATCTATTCTAAAGTTCTGCAGAGTTTTAAGGAGAAGAGCATTGAAAAGTAAGCATACATATATTTAAATTATTTAAATAAATAATGGTTTTATATAGGTATATCCAATATATTATATTGTCTATAGTTCAAGAGAGATATATATTGTGGATTAGTTATTCACAGTAAAATGTATCCCGTAAAACAAATTAGATAACAATATTTAATGCTATTTCGGTTTAACTTTATTTATTATTAGTTTTGCGGCGGCTTAACTGTCGTAATTTATTTTATTGCCCAATCCGCGGCAGTTTAAAGTATTCTAGTGATTTTTGTTTTAAAGCGGAAAAGCACTTTTCTTCTCCCCACCAAGGACAGCAAGTGGCAACTTTCATCCGCTCGCGGAACCGAAGCCTTCCCGTCGACACATTTTCTGGATTTATCTCCGGGAGATACACACGGTGTCAAGGGGAGCAATAAACAAGTTGGTGTTATGTGGAAAACTCCTTGTGTTTACTGTCAACGGGAACACTTTTTACCGACACCGAAACTAACTTGCAATTCTTAGGGGCGGATCTCACAAACCGCGACATAAAAATTAAAATATTTTTTTTTGGCAATATTCGAATAATTAAGGGTTTCGGTACCGCATTAGAAACTTTTAAAATATTTTATGACATCGTTTGTATGCACACACTCGGAGATAATTTGGCACGTGTTTATTGCGATAAAACAATGAGAATTTAAGGGGACCCAAATGTGTTAGCACTCATGATTCTCTGTTTAATGTGCTAAGGTTGTTTTCACTCAATTACTCAGAGAGAAGTTTATTTTGTTAAGGGTTGAATAAAATTGCACACACACGCACTCATCTATATATGTGTATCTCAAAAATACTATAAAATATATTAAATATTATGCGATTAAATTTCGCGAGTTGATCTATGAATACTAATTTTTTGCCTTATTTAAATTTATTTTAAAAAAAATATAGAGTTAATACAAAATATTGAAAGATTTCAGGATATACGGGAGATCAGAATAAATAAGATAAACCAATTGCCGAAATTAATTTTATTAATTTCAATTAGTGGTCGAGAAAACAAAATAACATATTGAATATTATTGCAATAACAAAATCATCGTGACAAATTTTAATTCATCGCAAAAACAAACCACTTAAGATAAAATCTCCTCTAATAAACAAGCAATATTGTCGGAATTTCTGTACATAATAACATATTTCAGCTGTCTAATTGTTGATCGTATCGGACGCATTTAATTTTTTAATGCGTGACTTCACACAATATTATTTTTCGCGATCAAAACGTTCTATTAGATTTATGCGTCGGATAGGCCGCTGAAGCTGAACAAGCCGAACGAATGTATAATATTCGCATAATGAAATTTTTCGCAAATCTCTCGCAGGTCATTAACCATGGGGAACTGATAACACGCTACACCGCGATGACCTGGAATAATCATAGCCGAAGCTGATGATGGAAATTTTTGCAAAGTTCAGGCGGTCCAAATTTGCGTATTTAAATATTCGCTAAGTTCGTTTAAAAAAATATATATTAAATACATATTTTTTTCTTGCAAATTCGATTCGTTTAATATTGGTTTTAATTATCGCAATTTTTGTTTGTAGTGCCGGACGGACTGGATTTAATCAATTCGTGTCCGCATGATCGGAAACCGGAAGTCGACAACAGTTTCAATCACGTGACAGTCTGGCGACACTCTGTGGAGTCGGTACGGTGCCGTGGACATCGCCAATACAAATTCCTTTATCAATTAACTGATACGGAACGAGTACGTGCGACAAAATTCAATTCGCAAGCTTAACACTGACCTTTTGGCGCAACCGATTTTGGCCAATTACCGACTAATTTGGCATCCAATAAATGCACATCAATACACGTGAAGATTATGTTCCATTAGCATGAATGCTTGCAGTTAAGCAGATTTACATTAGAGTTTTGGGATCAATGGCGAATATGGACAACTGCTCAATGCAAAAGCACCACATTTCGATGTACATAAATGCGAACGTAATAAATATCAAACAGTTAAGCGGAAAGTAATGTCATTTTTATGCATTAGTTTAAAAACAGTCACTGATTATCATTGTGTTAACACACCATGGTTGGTATCGTTTGTAGTATTTTATTCTGTTTATTTATCAATAAAAAAGTATTGAAATCAAATGAAGCCTTCCATCTGTGATATTTATAAAGATATCTTAAATTCTCGACAATGATATAGATCGCGGGTTGGCAACCTTTATTTACAACGAGCTAGCTACAAATTTAAAAAATGTTGTGTGGGCCGCATGTAAGAAACTTATGATAATACAAACACTGAGTAATGAACTGAAATTATCTCTTTATTAACAAAATAAACAGCGAAAGATATATGTGGATAAAGATTATCTAACCGATCCGTCACGGCGGTTCGAATCCAATCGCGTCGTCCGAAGGGGGTCTATTTATAAAGGGATATAGACCCCGAGCATTGATGAAGATATTGATGAAATCTTGATAAATATTTTGACTTTTTTCTAAAAAATTAACTATTCTAAGAATATAAATAGTTATTCATGATACGCTTCATAATTTGGTCGATATTTTGGATTTTTTAACTAATTAATATGACGCGTAAATGACACGCACACCTGACGATGTCCCGCCGCACACTGAGGACACGCCACCGATAGACCGACCGCCAAATTTCGTGGCACGTTTCACTAGTATACGTTTCACTCGCACTATCGTACCGGATGCGAGCGAGAAAAAACATCAGCCCGTGGCTGGCTACAGAAGCGAATATTGTTGTTTTTATTTTTTTCGCAATTGCGGACAATAAATTCAATAATTATTTATAATATTTATTTTTTAGACTTTTTAAACAAATTCAAATAGTTTGTAATATGTAGGATTCATATTAAAAAAATCGAGAAAAATCAAAAACTAGGAGCCCCAAATAGAATAGTCCAAAATCGGCGCTGCTTCGTTGCCATTAATTGGTATATATTAATATTTGCAAATATAGACGACACGATTTCAGTCAAAATGTAAAATCTTCGAAGGGCCGTGGGTTGCTCACCGCTGGTATAGATGGTTTCAAATTATCAAAAATAATGAAAGTTGGTGAAAAGACAATGCAAAATCAAGGATCAAAATTAGTGGAGTCAGATACGCGTAAAACAATCAAGGAATTATTACAAGATCACGGACAAAGGATAAATTCAAAAGTGAAATTTGTGTGCAATTTTTTTCTAACAATTTAGAACAACGAAAACTATACGTTTATTTTTACTGTTTCTTATAAGGATTGTTATTGGGGATGAAAATTGGGTTCGCTATCATATTCGAAGGAAAAAAACATTAACTTTAATCTAATCAGGCGCCTGAGTCTAACCCTGATACATCAGTACCGGAGCCTGTGTGCAGAACCTCAATTATTGCCTCTGTACGTCTCGTGTTCATAAAAAGCCAACCAACGGGTAATCACTTATATATTATATACATGTTATTAAATGTCGATTTATGGAAATTAATTGACTTTTATATATTATTATTCTATATTTTTAAATTTTACCCTCTTGGCGGCTTTACTTTTCCGGCGCTTGAGTGCGCCGCACAATCTGGCCATATCGATTGCGCGCCGCTGCCTATATATTCAACTTGCTGATTTTTTCTAAGTTCTCTAAATAATGGTAAATATTGATTATGATGTGTTAAGTTTTTGTGCCATCTTTTGTTCCAATATCACCTTTAAAAGGTGGTCATCAGTCGAAAGGACGACCCGTCCTCGATTCGTCTTTCAATGCCTTTAGAATGTAATATGACAATTTAATTTCTGATAGACTCGATCGGTTATTAGGCCAGTCGTCATGGCACTATTACCTTGTTTAAATTCCTAAAGGTTTACATGACGAATATGCAGTTTTTGACTCTCCAAGTTAGTTAGAAACTACATTCTGCAAATCAAATTTAACAATTTTCTATTGAAATGTCTATTGAAAAGTGGTCAATTTGATTTGTAAAAGTGTGTATTTGATTTGCAAAAGCGTGCATTTGATTTGCAAAAGGGTGTATTTGACGTAGTAAAAAACCTGTATTTAATAATAATTACATAAAATGAATTAATTAAAGTTATATTAATGGTTTATGAATTTTTTGTACCGCAAAGAATTGTCCGGTTACCGTTTATGTATTTATTGACGTGATTGAAATTAGTTTCAACGGTATCAATGTCCGGAAACGCACCGGAAAACGATGCACTCCAAGTCGGAGGTGGGGGAGCTAATCGATTTCCGGTAAATATGCAACCGAAACCGAGGCGCGGACAGACGAATAGCTGAAAAGGGGCAGTTTGGCCGACAACCGAGGAAATTAAATTCCTGGTGAACTGAACGGGGCGCCGACAAAAGCGGTCTGGCCACTGGCCGACGCCGCTGATGGAGCCCAACTTTTCCAGTTAAACGATCAAGAACTTTCAGCTGAAATCTCCGACAATCGAAATTAATTTTCAGCCGCGTCGGCATACGTAGGAATTGTTTGATTAGATTCCGAATTAATTTAACGCTCGATCGTTTAATCAAATCACTGATAAAACACATCAAAAATAATTAAATAATTAGATATATATATATTTTACTCACGGGCATAATTTTTCAAGTTCTTCTTTCCTCGAAACAAAATGGAGATCTGATGTTTCAGACAGAACTTGAAGTGGAAGAGAACACCTCGTCAACTCTTGCTGGCCACAGTCTTGCTCTACGGCTCCTGAAATAACAAATCATTCATTAAATTAATAAATGATAACACAAAAATAAAACTATTCAATATTTTTAAATATAATAACATCCGAAAAAATATTATTATAAGGTATGTTAAAAAATATGGGGATTTTTGTTGTGCACATGTAGCTCAAATATCTAGGATAGAAAATTAATGTTTTTTTTTGAGTTTTTCTTTAATAAATAATAATTATTTATAAAAAGGTTGTTTTATATATTCGAATTTTATTCATGAGATGACAAATCAGTACAAATCAAATCAATAAAAATTATCACAGTATAACTCTTGAATTTAAACTAAAAGAAGTAGAACACTATTTTTTAAGACTGTCAGTATTAAAATAAAACTCATAATTTATAATAATTAATGAAACCTTGCTAAAGTTCATCTCATCGGGAGTTTTATTGAGTTACAGCAATTGTCTTTTGAATCAGAACAACAGAAATGCTGTATCATTGAAGTGATATGCAGGCTCGTCCATAAATTCTGCAAAGCTGTGTGTCGCACGCCGAGTTCTCGCGGCTCCTGTCTAGTACGTTTCACTCACACTTGGCACATCGTACCGGATGCGAGCAAGAAAAAACATCGCTCTCGATTTTTATTTTTTTTGCAATTGCAATATTTATTCTTTAGACTTGAAATAAAAATAAACCATTAATAGGAATACTATTAAAAAAATGGCGATAGATATATGTGGAAAAAAATATTTGATGAGAAGTTTGGCATTGGTTCTTAGCTATCAATTGGTCTATATTTATAGATATAGACGACGTAGCAACTCGCACCCACCTTTCTAGCCGTACATCATTTAATCTTAATCGATTATCGCTTTCAGACGAAAAGTAATATCTTTGAAGGGTCGCATAAGAAAGAGTGGCAGACCGCTGGTTGCTCATCCCTGTCTCGCCGCAGACTGAGCTCTCGCAGTACGTGTCAATCCGACGTTTCATTCGCACTCTACACATCATACCGGATGCGAGCGAGAAAAAACATCATTTCGCAATTACAGTAAATAAATGAGTATTTATAATATTTATTCTTTAGACTTTTTGAGACAAATACAAAAAGTTTGTGATAATTTTTCTCGAATAACTTTTTTAATATAAATCCTACATGAGGTCCTCAGTAGACCCTTGCTATACTTGAGCTTAACATTACGAAACATGGTAGGTTTCGGAAAAGTTTGTTGATCTGATTTTTGACCAATGTTTGCACGACGACGATGCGGTATCAATTGAGGATACCACATCGTCCAGCTATCCTAGCCTCTGCTTGATTAAACGAATGCGGCAGGGCCCTTGATTGGCTGCGTAAAAGTTGAGCAGTACTAGGTCGACACTTGGGCCCGTCGACCACAGGGCTCGACTGTTATTGCCCTGATAAACACACAGAAGTATGGTAATGGCTAACGAAGCCGAGCTTTGAAACGGCCCCAGCGAACATCCAACGAAATCGAGTTCATTGTGGAAATTAAATTCTTTCGGGACCAACGATGTGAACAGCGCGGTGCGGCCGTGCCGGGGCCGTCGGCCAGGGCTCGTCAAGCACAATGCAAAGCGATTAATAGAAAAATTCCCCAAACTGTGGAAAGGCCGGGGCGCGTGCGTCGCTCTTAACACCATCCAACACGGTCGACCGATTTTTAAATATTGACTGGATGAGAATTTTTTAATCAAAATGTCGATGAGCATCCGGTCGATTTGTTTTCCATAAATTTAATACAGCTCTCATATAGCCAACGTCGTGGATGAAACCAGTTCTGGTGAGATTACTATAGTTAAGCAACGTTGGGCGCGTTTTGCTTGGATAACCACCGAATAATGGAGCGTATCGTACGCAGATAGTATGGGATTATGTTGCATTTCTATATAAAATATTTTATTAAAAATTATCTACGATTTTTGTTGTTGTTAAATTATGATCTTGTAATATCTTTATTTTATTATTGGGCCATGTCCGCTGAATATGGAGGTTTAATGCATAACGGCTTGATTTAAACAGACAAAAAAATCTCAATATTTTATTATTAAACCTTACGTTTTATTAATTTAATTTATCACATATTATTCATTGTCATAGCTCACAGTATCTTTACAGTGACAAGGGCTTTTAAAATCTCGGATGGTTGAACAAAATTGATTACAATGAAACAAAGGCATTTGACATTCTGATGATATTAATGTAATCAACGACGTAGAATAATTAGTCACTTTTTAATTGACACTGAAAAATATATTAGCCAACGGTTGAACACCACTGGCGCTCTTTCATATTTCAGATGCTTTTGTTTGTAACATTTACGAAGGCACGTCTTTAGTGCTCATTTATTCATTTGAACGAATACACTGCATTTATTTTATAAATAAATATTTTTTGCGGAAAATTGAAAAGGTGGAAAATAATTTTCCGATGAATTGAAGAGATTGTCCGTCGTTCAAAATGATATGTATCAAAGATATATCGGTGTGACGTGTTGCACGAGGACTCGACAAGTAGTGCTGGGTTAAAATAGAAAGTGGCGACGTCGTCGGCGAGGACGTACGTTTCGATAAGCGTCGTTTAGGGCTCTGCCCCCGGTCGTAAAGGCGGTCGTTACGGAATCCACTCAGCAGTTTGAGTTGGCGGAGCGCGCTCGCCAGGTACGACCATTTTAATTATCATCCCGCAGGATATTGCCGCAGCCCGGGGACTCGATCGCTTCGAAAATATTTTACTGTTCCAGACTAATATAGGAGATCCGACATCAATGCCAGCCACTGTGCCAGTTCCGCCTATAAAATGGTTGGAGTTCGGCTGTAAAACCTTTATTCGAAACGACGAAAACTGCAATCTGTTTGCGTAGAATTTCGATGGGACAAATACATAAGTCCCATCGCAAGCAAAGCAAATATTATTTATATATATTATATAATAAATAATATTTTTTCAGGATTTTAACTACATTTGGGCCTTGTATAACACGATCGAAGGGTTTAATCCTTTCCACTTTTAGTCGAATCTATAAGTTACCCTCTATATATATTTTTTACAAATTTATAAAAAGTGATTTTCATTAGGAAACCGAATAAGAATCGTCTATGGAACGTAAATTAAATACGAATTGGCCCGAACCTCGTCTGATTATTATTGTTACAATCCACACCTGACCCGTATTTGAAGAGGCAAGATAACCTGGAGAACGTCCCTCACAGTCATGACATCATGGTTGAGACGGAGG
>JAGXCT010033365.1:0-13453 GCA_022495035.1 Philopotamus ludificatus | reverse complement strand
AATATATTTATGTAATATAATTAAGTCAATTTCTTTTCACTATTGATCAAAAAAATATTCATACAAAATATTCAGAATAATTTTTCAACATTGAAATTATGTATTAAATATAAATAGTTCTATTCTAGTTATTCTAAAAATATAATTGTTAAATATCGCAAAATGTAATGTCGCTAATCAGTGGCACGTCGATAGTGTCCGGCATCTGTGTGCAGAATTTTAATTGGGTCCCTTATATTTTATGAAAAAGAATTAGAATTTTTTTTCTATTTTGGGAAAGTTTAATGAATTAATATTTAATACTTTTCAATTTTTCCCCAATTGGATCCTCTCGGCGCGCCAAATCTTTAAGCGCCTGTGTGCGCCGCACATTTTAGCCAAATGGACGCCGCACCCCTGTCGCTTATTGTATTATAGGATTTAAATATAATAAATAGCGTTTATTTTAATTGTTAATAAGTTGCAGTAGGCAAAACTTAAATTTTAAATCATTGATATGTGGAATAAAATATATTCTTATTTCTAACTAATAAATATTTTTTTTTTATTTTAAATTATTATAAAAAAACTAATCGATTGATGATTTGTCTGGTGAAAATGTCATGTTTCATTTTCTCTTCATTAATATGTTTGGGAACATATTTCAATTTCTTCCAGGAATAGATTGTATCCTTGGTAAAAATTAAGAGTAAGATAAACTTAGTAACTGAGATTATTTTTGCTTTTGTTCAATGGGTGTGAGACCTTAGAGATTTGATTAAAAATACGTGTTTTTCTCAAAAAAATTCCATTTATTCATATTAATTTTGTCCTCTTCGAAGTAGAATGTGACAATTGAACTTATAAGACCGGGTCTTATTTTCAGGGTATATATTAATTATTTTAATTATAATTAATATATTAACGAATAATTCAATGATGCCAGTTCGCTTGCATTTTTTCATGTAATTATTATTTTTTTCATCTCGGCAATATTTCAGCAAATAAGCGTTAAAAATAGAATGCGTACAAAGTCGAAAAGCTGTAATATAACTCCACGCATGATAATTAATACAAACATTGAATTTTAACCTTTGTGCCGTCAGGGCACAGGTATTATACGCAAACAAGATTATTTTCCTTTTAATATTAATTAACCAAAGGGATTAATTAGGCATTTACAAATGTTAATTAATATTATCATTAATTAACCCGCAGCATGCGGAGATAAAATTTCTTGCAGAATTAATCCGAACGCAGTGTGGCGCGATTCCATACTTTAATCACATTAATAAAACATTAGAGATTACCAAACATTTTTCGATTCGAATTCGTCCTTCTTTCGCGCGCAATCGTCGCCGGATCCGCATTAATTTGGCCGCGGAAAGATTTTCGTGATTCAATTTTGCGAAAAATTTTCAAAGCCGGAAAATTTCAAAGGGGACGCCAGACGGATTATTAACTAATCTAATCCTGGCTCAAGTTCCTTACTCTCCTAATTGATAATCCCTAATTACATCCTCAACTCATCTGCTTATCACCGGGGGATTCTGCTAATATCCTTGCAGTGGAAACCGCCTGATAATCCGCCAGTTTTATCATGATTTCAATTTGGCAACCGTACAACTTCAGACGCGATTATAAAGTTGTGCACGTACTTTTTTTCTTATTGCAATTGATAAAAACTATTTTTTTTGTTTTAATAAAAAATAAGATTATTCCGTCGTTAAATTATTACCAGCTCTGTTACAGAGTAGTCTTTATCCTTCTCCCCTTCGCTTGTTATGGATGAGTTCATACAAAATTACAACGGGGTGGAGCGGAGGGGGGTTTAGTTCAACTGATAAAAAGCATGGTTCGCGGAAAAGCCAAGTAATTTCTCATCAAGCCATGTTAAAACTTTTGCCATGGGGCTTCCGGTCGATTGAACACATGAACGTACCCTGAACTTGGTCATACATCTTTATTTTTAAAACAATCAATTTAGCTCGATGTGAACCAGAATCTATTACATAATGTGTTTCTAATCGACCAGTCATTATCGTATGTTTTGCATGAAACCGACTAATAGATCGTAAATTCTATAACATACGCCTTATAAATCTATATATATATTTTAAAGCTAAATTCATCTCAATATTATAATAATTAATTTTGAGTATAAAACATATTACTTCTATTATTTGATAATTATTTTTCAATATAGTCTGAAATCTTGTAAAATACATGGTGAAAAGATAAAGACGTTGGAGATAAAGAATGTCGCATTAGTCCTTCTAGAGATGATAAGAATTAAATGAAGGTGTCAGTTGAAACATAAAAATCATACTAAAATAAAATATCATTTTTTTTGTTTAGTTCAGATTCCAAATATTTTAATATCGCTACTTTAAAAAGTATTAATATTAAGTTAGTAAGAAAATAATTTTGTGAATACCACCGTACTTCAACTTCTTCACAATGACCGGGAGCTTCTGGATAACGAAAAATCCCTTAAAATTGAGTACTTTGGACCTATCATTTTTGGCTAAAGTATCGCCTTCTGTAGACAGACCATTTTTTTACTGTAGTAAAAAATAGAAGGTAAACGATATTTGTATTATCGTAGTTTCGTAGATTCTACGGAGCTATGAGGAGCCAGGCCGCTATCCAGGCCAATTCGGTGACGTGTGTGCTGCAGGAGGTGCCCGTAGCACCCGATCAGATCGTGAATTAAATACGAATTGGCCCTGACCCGTATTCGAAGAGCCTAGATAACCTGGAGAACGTCCGTCCACGGTCATGACATCATGACTGAGACGGAGGTGTTCTCCAGGTGGCCAAGACCCGCCTCAGGGTTATATGGCCACGTAAGTAAGTAAGTAAGTAAACGGTATTTGTGCAGAAAAAGCTGGAGAAATGGAGAAAAAACAAAAATAAGTAGATCGCCTACGTTCTAAATCAAACAAAAAGCACACGAAGAAGAAGGATAAATGATAAAATCTCAAAATGACTCTATAATCTCTGTCCAAACTGTCTAATCTTTGTCCAAAATATTTTTTAACTTTTTGATTAATCTAAAGGCATATTTTGTGAAATTTAATAAATAATGTTTTGATTCAATTATCGCCTGTAGTTTATCATTCAAAAAGGAACAAGAGCTGGAGCGGCTCATCCATATACACTGCTGAGCTGCAGCACCCCCAGGTATTGCAATAATTGTGGCCAAAAAGTCACCATTTAAAATTCAAAAAACTTTCTACATTTAGTTTTTTTTTTAATTTGATGTCAGATTATTAAAGCGTTATCCTTGGAAATTATATTATGGAGAAATTCACGATTGAGTATCGTGTTAAAATAATCGAATTCTATATAGAAAAAAAAGATCAACTAACGCAAAAAGCACACACTCGTCATTTTGGGGTCAGAAAACTACCACATAAATAAACTATACTTCATTTATTCCGGCGGTTTCAAATTCAGGGGTCTGTGAGTGATTTACCACGTGCAGGGAGGTCACAGGATAACATTCAGCGTGTACGCCGAAGCATTGAAGAAGAGCCTTCAATGTCAACTCGAAGGCGGTCCCAGCAGTTGGAGATGTCCCGAACCTCGTTCCAGAGGATTCAAAGGATACTGCATGTCTATCCATATAAGATACAGCTAGTGCAGGAACTGAAGCCAGCAGATTATCGGAATCGATTTGCGTATGCTGTCTAGATCCAAGAATTGGCAAGACAAGAAGCTGATTTCATTCACAATCTCATTATGGGCGACGAGACCCACTTCCGCCTAAACGGATTTGTTAACAAACAAAATATGCGATTCTGGGGGACAGAAGATTCAAGAATAGTCCACCAACTGCAGGAAGGGTCCCTCGTCCTTACCTCTTTGAAGATGAGGAAGAAAACGCACTAACCATCACTGGCGAAAGGTATCGAGAAATGCTGGATAATTTCGCACGTCCTGCAGTCTTGGACACAGCAGAGGTATGGTGGCAGGAAGATGATACTACTGCCCATACAGCTCACCTGACAGCTAAACTCTTAAGGCATTATTTTGGGAGAAGGATAATTTCGCGAAATGCTGAAATCACTTGGCAGCCACGCTCATCTGATTTAAATGCTCCAAACTTCTTACTGTGTCTCGGTATTTGAATGATAAAGTATACTGTAACAATCCTCGTAACATTCAGCAATTGAAGGCCAACATCCGTGCAGAAATTGAAGGAATAAGCCAATAAACATTACGATAGGTGATGATACAAGCCTTAGAAAGAGCACGTCAGTGTGAAGAGCAAAATGGTGGTTATTTAAATGATATAATTTTCAAAACTTAATAAAAAATATTTTCAAGAAGTGTGTTTTCTGTTTATGAAAGAATAAAAGTGAATTGGGGGGCTAAGCACCATTTGTATCAGATCACTGAAGAGATTAGATATGAAGAACAATCAATTTTAAAATAAAAAAAAATATTCTCCAATATTTTGTATAGAGTAGCTTATCCAATAGATAGCAATCGCTTAGCGACTCAATTCTCCGGAAACTACTATTAGATATTAGATATATACTGCCTTTCGGGAACGGTCAAATGTCAAACTATTTTAAATCAGCCGTAGGAAACTGTCAGTTATCGAGCGTATGAGTTATAGGGGGACGCGGAACTCCTTATCCAGGGTGACTGGCATATTAATGGCGCTCGTCCGATGTCGCCTGATCACTCCGAGGCTTTCAATGTCTTTTTGTCAGATTTGCTTTTAATTTTGTTGAAATTTTACGTCTTGAATACATAAGCAGCGACGGTGTGCCTGAATGGAAACATATGGTTGCCGTCAGTGCCTGTTCGCTGCCGAAATGAGCCGATGAGTATTCGAGCGGCAGAAATAAAGCGCCCGCTCGGAAATATCCATTTTGATAGAAATGAAAGTATCCGATTTGAAAATATCGTAAGCAAGTTATACCGGACGTGCCTCCATTAGAGGGCGTCTGCATTGGAGGGCAACCTCCCTCTAACACCCCGCGCCAACGCCTCGGCGCGGGGAGGTAGCGCTGTGCCCGCGAGACTTGTACGACAGGTGCTATTTTGCAGATTTGAAAGGATTTCGGATATCGGAGGATCTATGAATTTTATATAAATTTAAATAAATAATAATAATAAACACTATGAAAATCAGCAATCTTAAAAATATGATTGACATAATTCCAATAGAAACGTTATTGAAAATCATCGATGCATTCTGTGCACATTTCTATTGCATAAGTTTATTACTCTGCAATTAATACACTCGGATTGGAAGTTCGATTAGTTGACAAAGTGAACATTTGTTTTTGATTTGAATTCCAATATCCGAACGAGGCAGATAACTATAATCTCGCGTACAACAATAGTTAATAGAATTTTTATAGCTATTACATAAACACGTGGCGTTGATAGCGCAGCCGGAGGATTTGCAATTGATAATTTCAATATGCCAATAGTCGATAAGAGCGTATCTAGCAGAGCAGACAGGATATTAGAATCACACGACTGGTGTGATCCCTAATCACCATCTGACAATGTATCCCGATACATTACCCACAGCAATACCCGGTAATGTCGGTCGTTATCAATGTTTTCCGTGTAAACACGTCTGAATCGATTTGCATAATTAGGCGATGGCTGGGGGTCTGGTCCCGGCTGAAGTTTTGCCTCTTCCAGGTCTCGTGTTGCATTATAAATTCATGAAAGTTCAGCGCAAGGAAAAATTAATTTGGATGGAAATTCGGTGCATCTTCAGCGCGGCGGAGAGATGAAAGCGGCCGACGTGTGCTGCCGTCTTTTTGCCGAGTTGAACACCTCTGGCTTTTATTAAAATTATGAGACTTGTGAAAAATCGTTATTTTTAATGGCTGAAAATCGCCACGGCAAAAATTATTAATATTAAGTTGGTAAGAAAATAATATCCCACTTCAAAATTATTAGAAGACGACGATGATAACATCTCTAAATGCATTATTAACTGCAATTTCAACTCTTTCCAATCTGTCTTCTTTTAATCGATTCTACGAGTTACTCTCATTATATTTTTTTTTAAAAAAATTATTACAAGAGATATCCATTGGAGAATGGATAAGATGCAAGTATAGGATTTGAATAATAAAAAATGTTTTGGGCCAAAAGATTTTTGTGCTTAATTTCCTGAATTATTGTGCACACTTATGATTCACCAACTCTTAAAGTTTATTATTGTCGTCTGAAAAATTAATAATAGTTTACTATTTTTTATAAACTAATTTCGTTTTATAATTATACATAAAATGAGTAGTCAATTTAAGATTTAGTTAATTTTAATAATTTTTAAATATATTAGAGACTATGTACTAATCCTAGAAACTTTAAAATTTATTGAACGTTCGTTTTAATTGTTATTACTGTTACGTTACGAGCGGAACACGATTACGTTAGAAGCTTTTGCTAATGCAAAGTAGATTTTTAAATTTTATAAAATATATTTCGTACTAGTTCTAAAGAAAAATCGCTAACTATATCAACTGTTTTTGGACAATTTAATAACTGGAGATGAAACGTGGAAACTTTATACTATTTTTAAGCGCCAAAGGATGTTCTCAAACCATTGCTAAAATCAGCCTACCAATAAAAAAAATTATGTTCTGTAGTCTGGTGGAATTCCAAAGTAAAATTTACTGCGACTTACAGAAACTAATAGAAAGGTTGTTCCAGGTTACTTCGAAAAACTTCCAAGAAATTTACATTTTTATTTTTTAATAAAAGAATTTCTTTACTCGATCTACTGTGTTTTGTCTTTTCTCCATATATGTCTCTACCTTAGCTAGATTTTAGATCTCCCAATCAAGTACAGTTGCAAATGTTCACGTTTTTCTTCTATAGAGGTCTGCGGAAGGCAATAATTTGGTCTATGAACATGATGCCTCAAAAGTACAGTAAACCCCCCTATACATTCATACGTACATTCCTATAACGTCCCCGTCTATAACGTTTGCGGCAGTTTTTTCCTATAACGTACATATTTTAAAACGCTAAAATAGAATTTTCATAAAAATAGTTAATAATTTTATAAAATTAACTAATAAAATGTCGAGTTGATCTTCCCTACCCGCAAGTTGTGGTAAGATTACGTCAGCCAAATACGAAAGGACATAGCTCATCGCGCGAGCAAGTCATTTGCGCTGATAAAGAAGTAAAAATGTAAAAAAAAAGAAAAATGTAAAGTTTGATGCACTGATCTCCTTCAAATCAAAAAATAAAATTAACCCCCTATAACGTAGAACTTATCTGGAGGTTTTAGGGGGGTTTACTGTACTCGATTTTTTACTCTCTCGGTTCGGTTGTAAGATTCCATCCATGGAACCGTGTCGCGTTCTATCCATGGAATCTTCAACATTGTTCGGTTCTCCACACTTCAACAGCTTCGATAATTTTTTGATAAAAACTTTTCTCGCCAATTCCATCCTGTTCTTCGAACCTAGATATTTTTTTTAAAATTTTATTTCAATTAATAGTTAAACCTGATCTCAAATACGCTTCATTCACAAGGTTCAGCAATGTTTGCAGTTCCTCGGTACTTAACTTGTCGTCTGCGAAAAGCATGTTGCCGTTAATCAACACAACACTCAACTTTGCGGCACAAAGCGACAGATTTCTACATTTTCAGAATGCACCTTTACATTTACCATTGCGGACTGGTGCTATTATAGATTTTTTAAAACTCTTCTATCATAAAAGCCGACGTGTTATAAAATCATAGGATGCTAAACTTATTGATGAGATGGATCTGACTATTAGTTTTTTTTAACCCACTGACTGCTGAGATTTGATAGCACAAAATAAAACGATATGTAGTATTTCACCAAATAAAATCTCGTATTATTTATTTAAAAAAATCGCGAAAGAGATTTATAAACGTCACATCTAGTAAAGGGAATTATTTTATTGATTATATTATGATTAATCAAATTAAATGAGAATATAGCATTATAATTTAAATAAAAAAAAATATATAATGTTAGGTATATCAATATTTAATAACGCAATTGTAAGCATCGTATATGTATAGTATTTATATTAAATAGATAAATATTATCATAACATTTTATATACTGTTATATATAGTACGCGGTATTTTAATATTAAGAATTAATCCCCGATGCTATATAAATAGATTATCGTAAATAGAATTTATTATACACGAATAAAGTGTAGAAAAATATATTTCACTATGGATTTTCTAACATTTTCCTATATTGAGTAAATATTTGCTTATAGAATGCGCACATACGAGATTTTTTGTTTGCCATATTTATTATTGACTGAGTATAACTAGCTAGAAAATTTTCGAGGCAGAATAAAAATTCAGAAAACGATGACACACACTCAACAAGACATTTACGAAACCTTGAAACGGAAAATAATGTTATTTTTTCTCTATATTATTATATTTCATGTATTCATTCTTTGTGTGGTACTAGCCCTCGGGATATTTTTTTTTTCGGTTTCAGTTTTACGTCTTCTTACATTTATTTTGTATACGTATGAGAAAAGTTAAATATAATTCCACGGTATATGCACGTATATAGCTCGCGGAAAATTGGCTCAATGTAAATTTTACATCAATCAATTGATTTTCGAACAATGTACATCGATTTCGATGATATTCAAAGAGTGGATGAAATAACGGCCGGGTCTTGTACCAAAGAGTGGATGAAGAGGGTGAAGTAGAATGGAATGTGCGTTTTATGGGGTGATACCATCTCTATTGACCATTGCGGATGATGGGGGATGGGGAGGGGGTGAGAATGGAAAAACGGACTTTTGTCCAGAAATGGCCTAACCTTTCCATTTTCAACCATCGACACGAACCCCGAGCTCGATACATTCCGATTTATTGAGATGATTATTATATCGATGATTATATAGAATTAAATGAAGTTAAATCCTGTTTTAAACAGCGGACATTTACAAATAGATTTTTTAACGAGGCCATTTTTTTACGCGGCCAACTTTGCCGCGCATAAAATGATTATTTATGGGTAGTGTACGTTACTTCCGGTCTACAAAAGCCATGGTGTTATAATCTGAAATTGGTAAAAAAAAATAATAAAAAAGCCAGCTTCCCCGAGATGTCATTAACACGGGGGGCCACAGGCCACGGTGATTGAAATTAATTATTCCCGAAGGGTGGCGAGGTGCCCCTCGCTACCCGCTGTTGGTTTCCGGATTATATTTCGCGTGGCTAAAAAATCGCTATAACCCACCGCCGACCTCCATTGGATTATAATATCGGATATTGGAAATATCCGTATTGTCTGTCCCTTTTTAATTACGGAAAAATTTATAATTGAAATCGCACGTTTGGCCCTCGGGGCGGGGGTATATTTCGCGTGCATTTTCGCGAAACGTAAATTTGCCGGAAAAATAAACTAACAATGCCGGCATCGAATGGATTTTGAATATGCAAAGTTATTTGGCATCAATAGAAAAAATACCTTATATTGAGAGTATAAAGCCTTTTTCATATATACAGCTTTATATGGTGAAAATTCGTGGATTATTATTATTAAATCCTGAATAAATTTTCATATTTTAGGGTAAAAATGAATCAATTAAAATAAATCTCTATATATAATATATCTTAAATAAATATTCATATAGTCTGATATCCAGAAAGCTATCGACGCTACCACTGAATTTTATAGGCAAATCTAATATTTAAATTGAGCGAAAAAAATTGAGGGGTGCATCTGATATTAACCAGGCCGTGCCGATAGGGTGTATTTGGGATCCCAACTCTTTTAATATAAATGTCTAAATAATTTTGAGGAAAAAGTATTATAAATAATCGTCCACCTTCATTGTCCGCAATTGCGAATAAAAAATATTCGCTTCTGTTAAGACGGGTGAGATGTTTTTTCTCGCTCGCATCTGGTACGATGTGCAAAGTGCAAGTGAAAAGTACTAATAGTGACACGTGCCACGAGAACGAGTGGAGGCGTGTCCTCAGTCTGCGGTGGGACATCGTCTAGTGTGCGCGTCATATTGATTAGTTAAAAAATCTAAAATATCGACCAAATTATGAAGCATAATCATGAATAACTATTTTTATTCTTAGAATAGTCATTTTTTATAAAAGTTAATTAGAAAATCATTTTTTCATGGTAATAAAATATTTATTTTAAATGAAAAATCATCACCGGTGATATGCTAGCGCAGGGTTTCCAAACTTTTTCAGCGACGGAACACTTGGAAAATCCGAAAATTTTGGCGGAACACTTAGCTTATTTTTAGATTGGGTAATTCATAATAGTATAAATAAAAATAAAAAATGTAATTAAAGAAATATCACTTATTTAATAAACATAAAAATAAAACTTCTAATGACTCTGATGATTTAGGGTTCTTAAATTACATTTTTTTTCTCATATCTGCCGTGGCGTCGAGTCTATTTCTGTATTTTGTTTTTTTGCAATATATTTAGAAAATCCCACTACGCACAAATACGTCGTGAAAAATGGAATTCAACAAACACAGCTTGTTTTGACACATTGGGGAACTCTTCAGTCAGACTCGCTCAGAAATCAATTAATGGCTGATCTTTATATTTTTCTTTCAAATCACAGTCATTAATTAAATCATTTAAATTCTCATAATCTCTTGCGCTTAAGCTCACTGGTTTAACTGCCACAGAAAATGAATTTCGAACCCAGGAATCGTCCTTGTATTTTTTTTATCAAAAGATACAATTTTATCTCTCATATTAAAAATTGTAATACTTTTTCCTTGTGATGATAAGTTAACATCATTGCACTTTGTAAAACTATCTGCCAGATATGCAAGATGTATTAAACTGGAAGGATTTGTTAAAAGTTTGATAAAATGATGTTGCAAATTATTTTGTGCCTTCAAGAAGACTTACATTCATTCATTACCAAGTTCATATAGTCTTAATAGTGCTTTTGCTATGGATAGCTATTTTACTTTAGTATGTAATAAAAGTGCTTTATGTCCATTTCATCGCACAAAATTTTAAATAATCTTGATTGAATTCGTCTAGATTTTTCATAGTTTATCATTTTCACGGCTTCATCCATAACATTTTTTAAATTTCTGGATTTTTTTTTAGTCAACAGTGCATGCCTATGCAAAATACAGTGACTGCTAGTAGCTCTTGTAGCTACTTTCAGCATACGTGTTACAACATCTTTCATTTTTCCCAGCCTATCTCTTGGTTTGAAATGAAACCTTTTTTTTAATTTGCTACAAATTTTTGTGAAATATCTATTTAGGCTCCGCGGAACACCTATTTTGGATCCGCGGAACACCAGTGTTCCGCGGAACATAGTTTGGGGAACCCTGTGCTAGCGTATGGAGTGAATAAACATACGTTTTTTAGCGTTTTGCTCTCCGACAAACATTCTATTTCAGCATCATATCTCTCACATCATTTTATAACCATGCTTAACATGTATGTACCATAAATCATATTTCAAGTTGACGTATAATGTCAAAAATTGACAAAGGACGAATGAGAACGAGTGTTATATTTTTAATCAAGATTTGATTGCTAGCAAGGTCACAAAAGATAGATCTGATTATTTTAATTTTAATTGACGAAAGAATGTAAGAAATTGCAAGTGATTCTAATGCATCATTCACTAAGGAAAGCGGGGAAATCGGTTTGTTTGGTTTATGACATGTGTCGATCAATTCGTCGGTGAGGTAATCCGATGAGAGCGTTGACGACATTATATTAGCTTTTACGGAAACATCGACGCGAATATGATTCTACAATAGAAGGATCCGGCCTCTCAATGGGTTTGCTATACTACGCATATGTATTTAGAAGAGTGACTTAATCGACACATCTCATGACCATTTTTGCCTCCAAGGTTTATATATGTTAGATGGACCCAAATGTAATGTCGCATTTTCGGAAAACATGGTATCAAATTAGTTTTCTTCAGTCCTTTGACTTAGAAAGACGTGTTTGATTATTTTGTGTATCTGGTGTTTCAGTTTCACGCAAAAAAAAACGCAACGGAGGCAACAAAACATATTTGCGATTTTTATGGAGAGGCATTAAACATCAGGAAATGTCAAAGATGGTTCAAACAATTTAAATCAGGCAATATTGAATTGAAAAATGAGTCTAAAGTAGACGTTTCTGTGAAGTGGATGAAGCAGTCCTGAAAGAAGAGGTTGAAAAAAATCCGACTCTTAGTTTTGGAAGAATTATCGAGCCAAGCCGGTACGCCATAGTCGTCAATTCATTTTTTTTTAAATCAAAAGATGAAATAAAATTGGCCCTTTCAGACTATTTCGAATCTAAACCTGCAGAGTTTTATAAGAAACATATTTTAGATTTACCTAAAATATGGCAAAAGATCATTAAAATATTAGTAATTATTTTGTATAATTAAGTTTAATAAATGATTAGAAATATGAGTTTTAGTTCCATTAAAAAAATACGACATTTCATTTGGGTCCTTCTAATAGATTCCCCAGAGTTTTAGAATGAGTTGAAGTCCATTAACCATTTGAGAAGGCGATATCCTTCCTAGATATAAAGCAGTACACTTTGTTAGTGCGCTGTTATTGAATTATATCTTTAATAACCTCCTCTTCGATGTATTAATCGTTAAGAAATAAATCTGTAACCCTTGGGTCGGCTAAGCTAAGTCGTCCGCTATATTTCTGATCAATAAAGATGCTGCCCTATGAATTTGTGCCTTGTTGCGTCCATCATATCCATATCTAATCCCGAGAGACTTCCACGTAACAATAGGTTAAGAATTGAAAAATTATGACAGAAACATCGACAGATAGGCGCGTAGCTACCTTAGGGTAAAACGAACTCGGTATCGGGGCCCTCTGCATCGAGGGGCCCTAAATTATTTAAAACGTCGGGATAATGTAATAAAAAAGACAGCTTTTTATACACAAGATCATGTGAAATTAAATATCCTTCCATTGATTTTATTCGGGCTCGCGAGCTGATGGCGAAAGCTGACGAACTTTAGACGAAAATATCGGATTACGGATAACCGACAAAATATTTTCACTAGGCCCGTTCACTTACTTGTTTTAGGTTTTCAGTTTTAGTCAAGTATCAAAATTTTCTCGCGGCGCTGCTCTTTCTTCTGACCGAAATTATCAGCTTTGAATCAAAGATTTTCTCGCATTGAGGATTTTTTTCATAGATTAAATTATCATCTTTCGACCAAACTTCAAAATTATCTCGTAGCGCGGCTTCTCAAATGCGTAAAACAATAATATTTTTACACTGCAGATTATTTTCATAAATTAAATGTCATAATTTTCCGTTACACGTTTACTTTTTCCCAAAATATATCAGTTTTAAAAACAAATCTTGCTTAGAATGCTAAAATAATATATTACCTAATAATAAAAATTCACATGGAAGTCTTGAATCATATAGACGTAATATTAAATAATCTTGCATATTCAAATTAAATTAAAT
>JAGXCT010033364.1:0-37056 GCA_022495035.1 Philopotamus ludificatus | reverse complement strand
TGCTATTTTTATCAGATTTGGTGCGGCCACGAGACATTTTCATAGGACCGGTAATTTTTATAATGCGGCCACAGTGAAATTTCACTTGAGAACCGCTGGTGTAGAGTGACACTGCATCACTTAAACTTACCGGAAAATGGAGCGACATGGTGGCAGACCGGAAAAATGGAGAAGGATGTTGGATGAGACCAGAGCTCTACAATAAGGCTGTTGCATGATGATCATAATCGAGAGAAACGTGAGAGGTACGTTTTCTAGTTCCAGAGAAATTTACAAAACATTATCTTTAATGAAATATTGCCAAAATGATTTAAAAGAGGTATTGGAGAGATTTTTTGTTATTTAGTTTTTAAGATAGTAACATAATTTTCATCATGGAAGACACATAGAAGTTTATGTATATCCAATTTGGAAATTTCTTAATTTTAAGAACTGATTGTCGGTTGTTTTTCGAGCCACCGTGACAGATCGGCTAAACTAAAATATTGATGCAAATCTGGTATAGGTAGATTTAATTAATCCATCATTCATTCGTATCGGAAGAAACGAAAATGAGTTTTACTTGAAAATAAAAGAAACTCCAAATATGATACTTTAATAGTAGAATCGAGAGCATCAATAAAAAATCGTTATATCTTTATTCTCCAAAATAATTGAAGAAGTCAATTAAAGGAATTAAAAATAAATAAAATCTGGTAGAAAGAAAAAAAAAGAATTATATATTTAAATATAGTATTAACTTTATTGAAAACTCGTATTAAACTAAAATGCATATTAATCACTATCCTCCATTTGCAATGCATCGGCTTCTTTTTTTATTAAATCGTCATCGTCGTTATTCTCTAATACTCCTTGTGAAGTTAAAAGTTTGCTATATTCTTTCGGAGTTTTCATAAATTTCTTAATTTTATTTCTCAATTGCTTCCAAGTTTCTTGATAATAATTTTTTCTATCTCTCGCCATCGCTTTATAATCACATCCGTATTTATTTATCAAGTACGTGAGAAATTCTACTTGTGCTTTGGGTAATCTGGAAATAAATAATTATATGATTAAAACGTAAAAAAAATATATTAATATATAATAAAGTATAAAAACCTTATAGCCTTATCCCTAGGTGCATGAGCTTCCTCCTCTAACTGTTTAACCACTTTAGTTTTTGGTGGTAAAGATGGTTTCGCCTCGATCGATTCATCAGTCACATTAAAATCATTATTTCTTATGGCGATGGCTCTTTTGGTCTGCAATTCTTTATAACTAGGGATCTTAAATGCTTCGTTGGGATCATAAACTAATCCCATATTTTTGAGATTAGTCCTTGCAGATACTCTATTATCCCATGCTCTCTTAACAGGTAAGCTGAAATCGATGGACAACATAATTGTAGGTTTTATTACATGATATATAATATATAAAATTTATATATTCTGTATTTTGACAGAATTAACGCGGTGTATTGTACGAAACATAACCTAACTTATATATTCGCTGTCACATTATAAACAATTCGTCTTACCATTCAATGTTTCCAGTGTTATCGATGCGATTTCTTAATCTCTTTCTGTTGATGTTGGTGTTGAACGATTTCCTCTTTTTCTGTCTGCGTACTTTAGTCATTTTGAGTTAGAAGCGTGATCGTCAAGAAAAACAAGTTTACAAATGACGCACGTGTGGACTGACAGATCGGAGTTTGGCCCTAAAAGCAATAAAGTTGACTATAAAAATTTTGCATGTTCAGTTTAATGAAAATGATAATAAATAATAACAATAAAAGTATAGCACAATATATTTCATATATAGTACATAACTAAAACAAATATCTAGTATTCATTATATAAAGTATGGCCTTAAAAAGAGATTTTTTTCCCCTTTAATAAATATTATATAAAACGCACTCGAGTTGATGTTATTAGATATATAAATTTAATATTTAACCATTTAAGGACATCTAATATTCTAAAACGTATCACAATGACTATATTATTTATTTATTGACTATCATATAAAGATTTGATAAAGATTCTAAGGACTGTAAAGATGCAAGGGGAATGAATCTCTTATACTAATATTCCCCCAAGTATCAAACCACGAAACAGGGTAATTTTTAATATTATTTCAGTTAGATTAAAATTTATTTATTTAATGCATGATAAATGGATTAAATTAATTAATTCCAACGCGCCAAACTACTTACATACATATTTTTATAAAACAGGCGAAGGTAAAATGAGTCTCTTCCACTTACATACATCTTGGCTATTGTTATAAAGAATTTCCTGAATTCATAGTTTTTGTCGTTATAGATTATATATAACGATTGTAATATTTCTCTAATCCTAGAAATATTTTTAAACGGTTTAATTGAAGATACTCTAGATAAAGTCGGTATAATTGCAATAAAATAATATTCAATCATCTTAGTACGCTTTAATAATATTATAATATTACTATAATTTATTTTTTTTGAGTCGTGAAGCGATTACATATTATTATTATATTTTTATATATGATTTTAAACCACTTCCCTCATTTCTGAGGAACGTGACCATGTGCATGATTCCCCTTTCGGAGGACCATGGACATGGTTTTCATGGGAATATATAGTGCAGTGGTTTCCCGTTGCCTTGTACACTAATAATATAGTGGAATCTCGATCAATCGTTCACCTATCCAACTAAAACAATCATATGAACAATGTAAAATAACCTCACGTCCTTCGATCTTCGATCTATAGTCTTGAAATTATGGTCTTAACACACATTTAATCACGATTAATAGTTTAAAAGATAAAAACTATCGTTCTTAACCCTTTAACCGCTATGGTCACCCCGGATTGACAACTCCCAATTCACCGCACACGCTGTAGATACGTGCTGGAAGCTTTATGTAAAAGTTATTCGTATAGGAATGCGTTCATTCGATACATGGAAATATCTAAAACCCATAAGTTTCGTTAGTAAACTCGTGTTTAGCTACATTTTAAATTTTATTCACGTACGGGACGTAATTATGTAAATTTCTCTAGCGGTTAAAGGATTAAGGCTATAAGCCTCTTCTACATTATGATTTCTGCTTACTGCTCATAATGCTTCCTCCGGTGGGTGAATCACTGAAGGCATTATTGACTTATTAGTCAATTTATTTTTTTTACCGACATTTCGTATCATGTATCAATTTTACCCGAAAATAAAACGTCTCACACGAAGAGACTGTAAATAATTTAAGACGTTGAAATAAATTCTAGAGAAAAGCGAGTTGGTTTAGCGAAACGCTTCTGACTAGCCCCCATCAACTAAATTATTGCTACGAGATTCGCGGTTTTATCGAAAAAGGCAAATAAATAAAAATAGTAAATAATGAGGCCACCATGATGAAAATGAATATACCGATTTTATTGATTATTACATGTTTATACTTTTACACACACATAGACTTTCTATCGTGTTCTCGCATTCGTCGTTTATTTTGAAACTTGTAAAACGATGAAATGATATTATACCATTAATATACAGGGGACCCGAAAGAAATCGCGTATTTTATAACCTAATGTTCTGCTGCAGTTTGTGTCTAGATACAGTGAAGAAAGTATGTCTGTAAGTATTTTTTTACTGAAAGCTATTGTTTAGCATTATTTATGAGTAATAAAATTGAAATTATTGTTAAGAGAAAAATGTCAGAACCAGAAATTGACGACGACATCAGACATTGCTACTTTTTTCGACCAGGGTTTGAATCCCAGCAAAGCCACTAAAGTTATTAAATAAATTTACTGTGAAGAACTGACAGAAAGTAGATGTCAATTTAGGTTTCAAAGGTTCAAATCGTGAAATAAAAATCTAAAAGATGCATCTGAATCCGAACGACCATTTAAATTTGAGGATGACATATTGAGATCCTTGGTCGAGTCAGTTTTCTCGATTAACCATCGAGGAATTATTGCAGAGACTCAAAAACCTCCGAGGTCCGCAGTATAGTCACATTTGCAACCCATCGATAAAACAAATAGAATAGGAATTTGAACACCGCACGTACTATTCGAACGTAACAAAAAAGAGTGGAGAAAGACAAAGAATTCGACCCTTTTTACACCAAATTGTAACTACAGGTGAGAAATGGATCGTTTACGAACTCCCGTTTCCACCCCTGGCTAAGGTTTAATAGTTATTTTGTGCATTTAGTGGGGGGATGTAAGAGAAATAATTCAATACGAAAACCGGGTGAAACAATTGCTGCAGTTGTTAACTGTAACTGAAACACTTGGAAAGATTACATGAGAAGAAAAAAATCAAACATCCAATTTTGTTTAACAGAAAATGAAAAATTCTTCACCACGATATGGACGCCATTATAAAACAAAAAATGACGCAAGATAAAAATCAGAAGTTAAACCGGGAGATTCTGCCATACCCTTCATAAATTCCTCAAACCTTGACCCTTCCTATTACGTTCCCTTCAGATCCATGGAGCACAATTCCTTTTTTGAAAAAACCGGAGAGTTTTTTCAAAAAAGGAATTGAAAAACTACATTGCGATTTCTTATAAGTCCCTTTTTAATATATAACATAAACACAATTTACTTATCTCTATATCATCTTATCATTATATTAAATATACTCAGTCTTAAAATTTTAAAGTGGCATGGATTTATGTTTCTAGAGAATTCTGTGGGAACAGCGTCATTAGTAGGATCCCGAAAATTCGGTATGATCATTTTTTTTTCTTGTGTAACGTAAAAAGCGGGAAACGCAGTCACAAACCCATGGTACATCCGATTGGGAAGCTTTTGTAGTCGATGCGCAAATATTTGCCACATTTAGCGCGGTGTGCACGAGTGGTAAATGCATTTTAATGTCCGTATCGTTAGCGGGAGTGGTGGAGGGATTATCACAAGACGCCAACGTCGACAAACACGCTGAGCTGAAAAAAAGCGCTGAATAATTAATCCGCCGCGCTGAAAGGGAACAGGACGTACCGCCGGGGGGCGGAGCGCCCGTCGAGGGAGGGGGAGGAGCAGACCACGCCAGTGCCGCCGTCGAACCGAAACCGAAAGGCTGTTTAATTATAAAGATGGTTAATTGCGGGGACGGATGAGACTCGAATATTTGCAAAACACGAATATCCATATCCCCATTCAGTTTCAATCTTTTTGTAACCGAAAAATTAACTGAAAGTTTTAATCAAAAATATTTTCTTGAATGCACTTTCGGATCCTATAATGACGGTTGCATTTTTTTTAAAAAATATTTTTGGGTGCGGTGGGCGATCCCCGTATCGGAGGCGCCCCCTAGTCCTCCCCATCGTCAGCGCCCTCGGGCTTTGATGACGAAGAAACGCTTTTTTTGCTCCTTGAGAGAAAAGAAAGAAACGAAAAAAATGTCTGAGAGGCTCTCGCCGTACATAATCTAGCCTCGGCGAGGAATTTCTCATTGTATTGAGAATTTTTTCGCCTGAAAATCTGTACACGTGATTTTTCATAACATTCTTCAGTACTCCCACACGCTAAAAAAATAATTATATATTGAGGTTCATTCGTGAAGAAATTCATACATAGCTCAATATATGGGGAGAATTGATCGAAGAGTCCAATATTTGTGGTCACGTAGCCATTGCACTCGATGAAACCATGATTTTAACCAGCTTCGTACGTCTGGTGTGCTTGAAAAAACGAACTACAAGCAATTACTTATATTTATAAAACATTATTTAATGTTGATTTTAAGAAATGTAATTCATTTTATTAAATTATTATATTTTTTTCCTCCTGGCGCCCCGGCGCCTGTGTGCGCCGCACAATCTTGCCATATGGACGGCGCGCCTCTGATTTCAACAATGCTTTTTTGCAGTGCGCTTTAGATTAGCGGGCCTACGCTAGACGATCTATCCAGTGGCTTATCACATGACGTTAATTGGCGTGGCCGAGGGGGTCTAGGAGACTTCGCGAGGAGCTAGCTGCGCCAGGGACGGAAGGAAGTGTGCAGTTACGGAGCCGGCCGAGCTTTCTTTGTTTCGTTGGCTGATCCGTATCTCGTCGGCGGTTATTTATAGTCGATCGGGCAACTCGCGACACGTGAGCGAACAACCAAAAGTATCGGCCAAACTATCGGCCAGCACGCCACTCAAATAATAGAATGGAATTAAAGCGACACGAACGAGCTTCGAGCTTTTGCCGGCTACCTCACTGACACACTAGCCCGGTATCAGACACCACACACACACAAACAAGCCACTTGTCAAATGCCATGGCAAATTGCTATATTGTTTTTGCTCGTGTGAAACAATGACGTTCATGGAGCAAGTTTAAAATTGGATAGCGGCCATGGCTGAGTTCGCACGAAAATGTTGTTCAGGTCGCGAGTTATATCCATATGATTAATAAAATAAAGCAATTATTCATCGTACAAGGAACGGACGCGATAATATCTGAAGAGAGTGGAGAAATATGTAGCGGATGTGCAACCAGAACAGTGTGGAGATAGTAGACTTGATCAATACGACTGAACTGGAAGACAAAAGACGCCCTTAACAACTAAACACACGCCATTACAACTCACAGAGCAGGGCGTTGAAGAAAACTAGAATTTAATGTATCTCAGACCGTGGTGCTTATCATAGCTTGAAGGTAGCAAAATTGAACCGGTAAGAAATAATCGGATGGAGGACCCACTGGATTTTTTTTGATTAACCACTAGTCAACAGAAATATCAGGGAAATCGTAAGAAAACCATGTGCAGGGTCACGACCCTCAGCACCCTTACACTTGCATAAGTACACTTGTAAGTTCCCGAATACCAGATCGTTGCTTAAATCTGGTTAGCAATCCAGATGATTAGTTGAAGTTTCCGTTTAACCCGAATATATTATGTCATAATTTTGAAACCATTCAAACATGGTTGAATCTAAACCTGAGTATGACATCTTCATAGTTTTTTGTTCGAAGGAACCTGCATTATTGTAACAATCTGAAGTTGAAGGTGTTCAACAACAGTTTAGGTACCAACTCCATATTTTTCGGAAAGCTTCGATTTTTTAATTTTTAATTTTTTTCTACATGAATTGCATTCAATATTACAATAATATCAAAACTCACTTCATTGATGTAGAAAACCAAAGCATATACAGTGAAACCCCGTTTTCAAGTGCCCGGAATTCACGTTTTCTTCAATTTTAATACCCTGTTTCTAACCCCGAATCTACTTTTTATTTATAATTGCGGTTTTTTTAATCAGTCCCTTCAAAAACGTAAAAACAGGGTTTCACTGCATTATAAGAATCTGTCTCTGATAAGGAAGTCGGGATAGAAAATGCATTTATAATAAAAAAAACGATCAATCGTTTACAGCAGTGTTGGCTAACCTTTTACAAAACATTCGCCATTTTTTTCACAGATGTGCATACAACATCTTCACATTTTCACCTTTCTATATTTGGTGTTTAATTCGTTACTAAGAGCAGCAGAGGTTCTATAAACAGAATTTTTCAATTACCAAAATCTACTCAGAACCAGTCCGCTAGAAAGCCAGCGCACTTCACAATGAAGTTCACCACATTCCTAATCTAATAACTCACAATATTCTCTGAATTATCGTATGTTTAATGCACTTGCTCTAATTATATTCACATATTTCACAACCCGTAAAATAACATGCTACATATTTAAAGTTTTTCTAAGTAATACCATTGAATTTACCTATCATTCGCTCCGTCAGTACACACACTGTTAAATTTACTACTATCTAATTTTAGATTTTCTAAGCACCATTATATTATTTAAAATATGTCTGATCCTTTTGTTGAAATGTGCCATGGGTTGACCACTGCTGGTTTACAGTTTCAAAATAGTTTATAAATTGTGAAAACAAGTTTTTTTAAATGCGTTTCCCCGTTTATATCCTTCATATATTAAAACGTCTCGTTTGGGACTGTTTTGTTGAACATTCGAAGTGCGTAGTGCCATACGCCCGTGGCAGATTGATTTTACGCACCTACGACATCGGCAATACCCCATGTTTCGTGATGGTTTCTTTTATTTATTCGCGATACTGTCCATACTTACTTACTTACTAACTTACTTACGTGGCCATATAACCCTGAGGCGGGTCTTGGCCACCTGGAGAACACACCTCCGTCTCAGTCATGATGTCATGACCGTGGACGGACGTTCTCCAGGTTACCCCATGCAAAAAATCATAATTAATTATAATTCCCCATATAATTAAGGGCAGAATTTTTAATTATTTAATTTTTTTGAAAAATGGAAAAAATCCTCAATAGTTGAGTTTTGCGAATCGATGATAACCAAAGTAGAGTTTTGATTTTTTTTCATAAATTATTAACAGAGGGGTTGATCAGCCCACGATCAAATTCGTATGAAGTGTCACAAATACTACGTTAACCCTTTAGCTACCACAATGTCTTTAAATAATAAAAATATATAAATACGTAAAATGCAAATACGATATCATACTTTTTAGCTTGTTTTATGTAGAATACGTGAAATGATAAAGGGGATGTGATGAGAAAATTATACAGAAATGCGAATCACATCTCAAATCCAAGTGAATCTTTGAAAACCGGATACGGTGTGGGTTCTAGAATGTTATATATTTAATATGTTCTGGTGCTCCATCTTTAAAAATTTAGTTAAAAAATAGATTACTGCTTATGCGTCGTTTTTTTTTATAAAGTTTAATTATCATAAAAAATTAAGCCAAAATTGCTCATTTTCTTCTCCATATTTTCATCGTTGGCCATCAACCCGGGCGAATAATGAAGAAAAGCCTCGACGCAAAATTTTTCATTTGAGAAAATTCGTGGATGAGGGACAGCGTGTGCAATGCAGATACCAACTTTATTGAAGTTCTTCTTTCGTATTTTTACTATCCGGCAGATTTAATCGTCCCACTGTTAAATACTGTATTTAATTAACAAAGTTGGAGGCGGGGTGGGGGGGAGTTTATATTTTCAAAGTTATCCAGAGCACAATTTCCTGTTGGACGTGCGCAGAAATGAAAGTCCCAGTAATTATTTATGCCCAACGACGACTATATCTCACACGGAAGGGTTGAGCCCGAGCTTAGTTTATTTGATGCAAAGTGGGGTAAGGTGGTGGGTTGGGACCATTGCGCGGGTCATGTCGCCAGTTAGTACACACATACACACCCACATTATCGCGACAATAGATAAGGGCCCTCACACACACACACACACAATACTAATCTACGTCGCCGTAAAATTCGTAAGCCAGGTACGATAAGCTACCGCGTTTTCTGTATTTATTTAATCGAGGAATGATTAGAATCTAAGATCTGAAAAATAAGGCATACCGAGCTTCATTGTGAGCAAATATCGAGTGCAAAATAACACTGAGAGGGTTATGGGCGGATATGCGAATAGTCACGTACTCGCTCAGATATGTGAAGCATCATGACAAAACTTTGCGGTGCATGTGATTCTGTTTAACCCTTTAGTAGTATTGAAGATTCGTTCGTGATAAGCATACTAGGCTATTCAAAGGATAGATACGTTATATTCCATTGAAATATTATTTGATATTGAGATGGCATAAGTGTGGAGTAAAATCTATAAACATTCAATTTAGTAAAAAAAACATGTAATGTATAAGGAAAATTGATTTCACGCATCTAGAAAATCAATGATGATGTTTTTTTTTATATTTTACGTTATTCGCGGTATTGTCGATAAACCTCATAAATAAAAATCGTAAACTGACTTGATACTGGTCAGAGAGTGAGAGTGGGTTTTACAACCCATCTTTAAAAATATTTATCTAACCTATGAGCGAATAACGCTTTAGAATATACTGTAATCCCATTAATCTATAGTCAAATAAGTAAATAAACAAATATTGATGATTCTCCATAACATTTTTGACTAAGAAAGCTTTACGGCTAGAATTATGATATATGGATTAGAATTGCATGATAAGGTTAAAGAACGCCCCCATCCTTTTTTCCAAAATAAATAAAAAAAAATTATATATATATTTTAGTACAGTGAGGTTGAACCAAGAAAATACAGTCAGCCCTCCTATAGCGTTTCTTCTAAATCGCTGCTTTTTACAAAATTTCTTGTCAACCAAAGAGCATTGGCCTTTATTTCGCTCGAAAATGTATAATAGATTTACGAAATATCTAAATTGACCTTAAAATATTAGAATTTTGTAGAAAACAGCGATTTACAGAAAACGTTATAGGAGGGTTCACTGAAATAAGAATTATCATTTTTTTATTGCAAAATTAAACAAAAATAATTAATTCAGAACTATTGTTCCTAAAGTGTGTGAAACACGGTTGCACGAGCGTAAAAAAAAAACGAATCGGCAACCTATCGAATTATGGAAACATTAAAAGATTTTCATCAGTTGACGTTCAAATTCCAGAAAAGAGAAGATTAAAGAATACTATCAATAATTTTTTGTAATTTTCGATAACAAGATTGAGAAAATGTTGTTCAAAAGCTTCTCAAAACAAAAGCTATGTATGATTGATGAAGATCATAAATTCCCAAATTTATTTGGCGCAAGGCTCCATTTTCAAAGATATATTTTCTCACTACTCTATAATTTTACGAATATATGGATAGTACGCGAGTTGTAATTTATGAATTGAGAAAGCTAGTTTGGAAATAAAATCTTTTATCCCAGAATCTCTCTATTTCCATGGGACCACTATTACCCTCGAAGAATATTCGAGCGTTCAATTTTCGAATCCCTGGGGTTGATAACGATAGGCTGGATACGGGATGTAAATACCTTAAATTAAATATTTTTTGATTAAATTAAGCTATTATTCGTATAGTATACTTATATTAGATTATTATAATATTTAGATAAGAAATAAAACGTTCGATCTATGAAAATGATGATTAATTGTATTTTAGACGATAAAAAACCAATAGATATCTTTATGTAGTATGTAGGTAATTTTAGCTTTGTAATAAAGGATGTGACTCTGGGTTGTACCAATATAATGAGTTCCAAAAAAGTTATCGTTGAATGGATAAACAAAACCTAAATTCGTTACAGGTCGATGTAAGTACTGGGAAAGATTTCGATCCAAATAATCTATTATTTCATGATGCTTTACCCATAAATAAAATACATATGTCATATATTTCCATAAAGGGCATGCATGCAGAGCAATCCAATGAAACGTGCTGAGTCGCAACTTAAAAGAAAGCCTTTTGTAGCGCATTAGATAACACGTTTCGTGTGAACCCGCGTCAGTGCGGAGCCGGGTGTTTACCGCTTACGAAAATATCTACACTAACGCGGGACCGGGTCTCTGAGTGTTAAGGCTACAAAAAATAATTAGAAAATATTATCATTATATCTTTAAATAAGAATATTATCAAAATAACTATAAAATATATTTTAATTTTAGTAAAATAATTCATTACTCAGTCAAAATACATTTAAAACAATTTATTACTTTACATTGAAATTGTATCAAAAGAATATATAGGTACACTAAAAATAACGTATACTATATTTTACACGAATTATTTATTATAATACGATGTCACAATAAATATTATTTTTTTCTAAATTAAAATTATTATGATTAAATAATTAATTTATTAGGTTTTTAGACGATTAGCTTTTACAGGATTTTCTATACCACTATTCTTTCAAATTACACTTTTTTTTAATTTGACTATGAATTCTATCGTTTTTTTACAAATTTTTGGTGGAACGTATTGACCGTGTAACAAAGAGTTATACTTATTCATATTCATCAAATAATAAAAAATTGCAAGCCAGAATTAATGACGTAAATTAAAATGCTCTTAATTAAATAATATTCAGCTGAATAAATAATAATATATTTAAATATAAATTATGATGTTAATTAGCTCTAGCAGAATAATGAAGATATTTTTTTAAATAAATTATCTCTCGAACGAATTTTGAAATTTTTATATAGCTGTGTTAAAGTGTGAAACTATATTTTTAAATCAGAAAGTATATTGGATTATGCAGCTCGATATTATTAATGTTACAAGTTATTTATTAAAAAATATATCTGCTGAAAATAAAATATTTTGCAAGCCCGTATTCAGTGTTCAGCAATAGCAGTTGAATTTTAAATCGATTTTTCTGGTTGAAATAAAATGTCTCCTACTCTTTGACCTCTTGACACAATTTAATAAAACTAAATGTTAATATTATATAAAATATAATGGGTTAAAGTCAGGATATTCAGTTATTACAGGGTTCGTCAACCTTTTTTATCGCCGCACATTTGAACTCATAATTGAACTTAACCCGGAAATAATTTAATCTTAAATTTTACGACACGTTACTTAACCCTTTCAATGCGGCGGGTCTAACAACGATTCTGCATCTGAGTGCGGCCGTTTTGGACCTAATTATTTACCACTATATTAGACCATTTTCCTATACGAAATTTATGCAAACATGTTGATTAGGATATGTTCTTCCATCTCAACTAAATAAATAAACTCGATTCGCTTTATTTTCGTAATAATAAATCGAACAAAATATCAATTGCTCAAACAGAGATCCGCGTCCCGTCTCGTCCCCCATATGTTCACTACGTCACACTCAAGTGGGTACCGAACTATCTTGGCGATGCGCGATCATTTTTTTTTTACTCTTTGAATATATCGAATTGGTCACTGTAAAATATCAACCGGCTGACCGGCGATGTTCATTATTAGTGCGCACATGTATGCATTTTTTTATGGCTAGTGGATACAATTCTGTTTGGAAGACAAAGTAGCTTCATATCAAACTCTGTAAATATACATTTTATTACCAAAAGAGTATATGCTGTAAATAATTTGTATATAGGAAAGAACATGGATATCCAATCTTGAGATGACAACACCATTGAATGTCATCAATCTTATGTTGTTGCTTGCAAGAGCAGAACATTCTTACAAATATTTTACAGGGATGCATATTGATACATTTTTTATATAAATATTTATAAAAATAAATAAAAATGAAGATATATAATGTACATGTATTATTAAAAAAGTACACGTCAAAATTTAAATTAAAAAAACATCAAAAAGTATAATACAAAATAGTAACATGTTATGAATAAAACACAAACAATGGCATTGACTAAGCAAATTCTAGAACTATGGAATGGTATTATTCAAATCCTCAGTCATTTATAAAATAATATATAAAAAAACAGGATCAACACAGCATTTTGTACAACATGTAAACATAATCTAAAAAACTGGCTCTGGTGGTAAATCAAAAGCATGGTGTTACACACGTCACATTGCACGATGGGCAAAAGTAACGTGACATTACACCCTTTTTCCGATTTGGTGGATTGAGAACAAACATGTCATTGTCTATATGATTTTGAAGATTTACCTGTGATTGGCAACAACTTCGGCATATGTTATGATAATTCAGTTGATATTGTACGCGAAAACGAAACCTGACGAACAATTTGAGTATTTATATCTTTCGGAGACAATTTATATTTTTTTAAAGATTCCTTTATTAAGATCGGAAGAAATTCTGAGAGCGATATTTTTTGCTATATTCCTTTACATCGTATGTGTGCGTTTAAAAAAAAAATATAAATCAAAAAAATGTGGAATGCAATTTTCTTATACCATTTCTACACTTTTTTCTGAGACACTTAGGACTGATAGCATCATATCGGATTTTATCGATTTCGATGATGAGCTATCAAACCTTCATGTATGATAGGAATAAAAATAATCGGTAGATCTCCAATGTAATAGATTTTCGGTAATTGTTTCCGTCGAAGTACATGGAATATCGGGTCTCTGCTCAGATACACCCGCAAAATCGGAACGTTCGTATTCTTCCTCACGAATATCAAAATCGGAGTCTGGATCCAATTGAAGGTCTTTATTGTCGTCGTGTAGTGACATTATAATTTCGGAAAAAACGGACCTAAATTAATAAACAAAAGCTAAATATAATTATAGAATTTTAAATTGAAATTCAAAATACCGTACGTATTAATATTTTTTTTTAAGTAGCCCTGACTCCAGCGTACGGAAACAAACACTACTGTCGGTCACAATGATATGTTCCGAATTCCCTTTCGGATTTGTTCCATATTTATATTTTGTATAGTTTTTTTCTTTCTTGTGATTGGTAGATTATCGTTAGCTGTGTTTGTGGGCTAATTTTTAAAACAAATTAGTCTAATTTACTTGTAACCTCTAATTTAAATCGCGCAAATAAATGTCTATTGCGATACGCAGTAGACCTGATTCGTGTTCAACATCCAACATTCAAAGTGCATGTTAAAACCATGATTTATAAAAAAATCAATTCAGCTCGTTTCAAAAGTTTGCGGATTCCTGCTAAAAGTTGTAACAATTGCTCTTATTTACTATCTAGTAAAATGTTGCCGCTTGAAGTAGCTAAATTTTCAGCTCTAATATGTTGATTAATGTTATGACGTTTTTTGTAAAATAAGACGCTTTCCATAAATTAGCCAAATCGGACCCGCCCTAGGAAATGTCAATCGCATGAAAGGTGCGTTATGAGAAAATGGGACTTAAATTACGAAACAACAAAATTTAACTATAATTATAGCATTTTAATTCATTTCAAATAATGTACGTGAAATTTCCTTTGGCGATCCTACGGCTGATTACCGAGTATGTCACCGATACTGCCGCGAGTTGCGCGGGATTCCGAACGGAAAACAAGCCGCCGGATTTGAATGGCTACGGTCTTACATTACTTATATTTTATATGCTTTATATATAACTTTTGGTAAAATTTTTTTTTTGGTTAGCTGTGCTGATAGCTGATTTTTAAACAAACACTCATCACTTAACTCGGTTCAGCTTTACATGCAACGATGCTTTCGAATTTCGGAAGAATTTCGCGCATCTACGCGATGCGCCCGCACCCTGGACACGATTTGTTTGCGCATGTACGCGATGCGCCCCGCACTGAAAGGGTTAAAAAGGGCTGAGCTACTATTTCTTACAATCAAATAATTGACAATATTTTTTTTCGAAAATTTTGAAATTGCCAGAATGCCAGAGCCAATTCTTAGCTCCCGGGCCTAATAAAATAAAATATATATCAGGCCGGATTTCTCCCGCAGGCCGCAATTTGCCGATCCCTGTGGTAAATCCACGAAATTACACAATGTAATTTTCCATACATGCAAAAAAGATTCAAGGATAAATTTCAGCTTTTTCTTATTTATTGCACAACATCGCGTAGAATAATTCAAGGTGAAAAATCGACGCAAAAATATATACACATAATAATGCTGAAATTGTATTCTTATTTATTGGCTTTTTTCTTCTTTTTTTGCGAACGCGTTTTCGAAAATTCGAAATTTACATAATATCGTAATATTCGCAGAGAATAAATCGAATGAAAGTAACCGATTTGGCACAAAGTCGAACAGAAATACATTGGCGAGATTTGGACGCCGGTGGAGACGCCCAAGTCGACATTCCTTCATTTCCATACGGAATCGAATCGGAAAACGTTCGGAAACGGATGAACGGTCCAATGGACTGATTGTGCCGAGCGATATTTTTTTTGCGCGAATCCGTATAATTAGCGAGGGAAAATTACAGCGGGAAATTATTTTATTTATTGCTGGCGAAAATCTGTGACAATGGACGGACTGAGACCTCGGTGAAAAATCGATTAGTTATCTCACAAATACAAAATTAGGCTGAAAATATTATAAGCAATTCTATGCAAATAAATGAAAATATCTTAGACGTTTTTATTTATTAATACGACTTAAAAATACGGATAAATTACACATTTTTTCAACAATGAAAACTAGTCGACGAAATTAAATTTAATACCAAAAAATCCAATTACAGTGGAACCTCTCATAACGAGCATAATTCGTTCCAGAATCTTGCTCGTTGTGTGAAACACTCGTTAAGCGAAACTAATTTTCTCATAAAAATGAATATAAAAAACGATAATGCGTTCTATGCGAAATATTTTTTTTAAACGTTTAAATTATATGCTTATAAATTGTTAAAGATCGTAATAACCTGGATAAAACATTTTTAAAAATCGAAGCTAGCTTATTATTTATTAATTTATGACAAATAATTATTTTTTTTTTACTAGAAAGCTGTCTAGAGACATTTGTTTTAGGCGACTCTTTAAAATTTTAAGGAAACGCATTACAGCAAAAGCTATTTCATTGAATATGTTTGTAGCACGCATAGCCACCTCTTGTATTAGGATGATGCTTCTCAATGTAATGATGAAACAGTTTCCCATGCTTTCTTGTGCATTTCTCTTATTGCGTCAGAAGATTGCTTCCTCTGTTCCTTCCTCTCCTTCCAAACTCCTCCTTGATAACTTCGTGGCTGTGAAATACGATCCAACACACACAAGTGCGTCATACGTTTGTGACTCTACCGTTATGCCGTCGTTAAGGATCAATATTTTCACTTTTTTTTGCTCGTTATGCGAATTACTCGTTATTCGAGGTGCTCGTTAAGAAAGGTTCCACTGTATATTAAAAAAAATCAGCAATATATAATTTTCCGCGAGTCTTTCGTTACGCATGCGTTAGTTATTTGACAGTGAAGTTGCGAGTTGAATTAAATACAAATCAAAATTATATTTTATACACAATGAATCTAATTTTTCGCATCATTAAGTCTCGATTTGAAAACGATCAGACGATTCAGATTTTATTTTACATACAAATGTCTGACTAAAATGCAAAGCTCTAGGTCGTTCTTTTAGCCTGTAAAGCTTGGTCGAAGAACACGGATTTTATTACTAAAATAACTAAAAAAAATAAGTAGTTCGCGTTTCCAGCCATAGGAAAAAAACAAAGATTTATTCAAAACATTCAAACAAAAAATATATTTTGGATGTAGCCATTTTGAGAAAACACTTTCCATATAAGAAAAAATACGGGCAACAAGCCTTTTAAGCTATTACCGTTTATTACCTACCCTAAGAAAGCATCTGAAACAATTTAAAAATAGATTCCAACAATTTATAATTATTGAAACGATGCTATATTTTTTTACGAATACATACAATGTGGCTTACGTTTTGAAACCTCATATATCCCGAATATTGATAAAATCTGATCATACTGTTTATATTTGTATGATAATACTAATATCCTACTTTCTGCCGTGGTTATATTTAACAATATATTATTAGGTAAAGTCGTAAATAGTTTTCGGTAAAGGTAGGTGAATTTATTATTTATGAGTCAATGGGACAAACAAGTTTTTGCTTTTAATAAATAGATTAGGGTTCTGTTTCTGTTCTCTACAGAATTTTTAGAATGGAAAACCCTTCAGTTTGGCGGAGGAGGTCAATTAGGCTATAAAAAAAATCTTCCTGTCTAAATCCACCAAAATTTATAAAGAAGGAATCGATAAGCTGTTCGTAATATGGAGGGAGGCTATACATAATAGTGATGAATATGCATTGAGTTATTTACGACTCGACCTAATATGTATAATAATTTATTAATTATTTAAAGTAATGACAGAATAATTAACATCTAAAGTGATTTTCTCAATGTTAGTTTATTATTTTTGTTAAAATATATATTAATCACATTTCGTCCATTCTTGAATGCCCCAACGATCACATAGATGTTGAGAATTCCTGGTATATACGAAAGATAACGAGCCTCTCGCTTAAATATTCAGCTAATCTTTTAAACTGATATTATTAATCACTATGAAAATGTAAATGAGTTCACAATGTACCCCAAATCTATCATCAATCATTATTTTTATTATTATATTATGGTTATCAATTATAGATTATTTTATTGTTTTCCATAAAATATCAAAATATATATAACTCATATATTCGTTAAAAATGCATTTATATATATATAACAATGCTAAGATAATTGTGCGATATGTAATGAATGGATAATAACTGTAATCGTTGCCATGGCAAATTGAATGATGCAATGCAGGTTGGCGAACGCTCGGAGGAAAAGCGACGCTCGCTAATTCGAACACGTGTCTGTTTGCAAAGACGCGTTTCATTCACAATACAGTTTTTTGCTGGCGGTAAAAAAAAGTGATATAATGTTAATGAATGGCTAGTGATTATGTTATTGTTGAAGTCGGCTCTTGTGCCTCGGAAAAAGGTCAATCTTATTAGCCGGAGTGACGCATTTATATAGAGGCGAGAAGCCAAATAATATTTTTGCCCGGAAAATCAGTTACGCGAATGCGTCGAATCAGCATCGCCGGATTGCGGAAAATCTGCTGAAAATAAGTTATTCATCCTGCTCGATGCAAATGTGAAAATATGCCGGGTCAACGATCCTGGCTAGAGGAGCTTGACAAAAAAAATGTGATAGCACGAAGGGGGAAATGTAAAAATACGGTTGCATCATATAATTTTTTTTTGTCATATTACACGGGCCGGAATTCAAGATGGATGGAAAGGGTTGGAATTGGAGTGCAGAGAGCGCCAAAAAAAACTGCGGACGGCGCCGGTGAAAATGCACCCGGTGGCCGCGGAGAAAGGGAGACGGGCCCGGGAATAAATAGGGAAGAGTAGGAAAAGTCAAGCGCTCCACCAGGGAAATGTAGCGTCAATGGCTGGGAGGCTGCGCGGGGGGCAACTACTCGGTCCCCGGACAGAAATCATACGAAACATTAGCGCCGGTTTCGAGCATATTTCCACCGGGATTTTCTCTGCATTTGTATTCGTGTACTCGCAAAAAGGGCATGTACATCGGATTCGTCGCCTTAAGTTATGTAAATGCACCTACGTTTCTCAACGTCGATTTCCAAAGTGACCACTTATAGGTCCCGCCCATCACTTAGCCGCTGCCTAATTTGGGTTAAGCCTAATGGTTTTCACAAACGACAACCTGAGTATCGCTAATAACTGCGACGGTAACACTAACGTGTCAAAAGGTTACATATCTAGAAAAAAATAATTTCAACAAATGTAATCGTTACGAGAATATATACCACAGTATCGGCTTTGCACTAACACGAAGTTCCCCAACGGGGTCCAGATAGTCCTTTAATAGACCCCCTGGGGGTCTATTAAGAGAATTATTTTGTTAAAATGGGTCCGGTGTAAAGAAAATGTTGGGAACCCCTGAGACGATGAGAAATAGATACAAAAACATATAATCATTTTTCTTGATGCAAACCCATACGCTAAAACAAGCTGAAAATTCAAAAGGGAATCTCCAAAGATGTACGATGAGCTTTTGAGGAATAGCAAACAAGCCAAAATTACAGACCTTTAAAAGAGGACAAAAGACTCGGCTTAACCGAAAAAATGTTTACGTCTAATTGTATCGAGCAGAGGCGAGGAAGACAATTATAAGGGGTAACCGACGAAGACGTCGTTTTTTTACATCTCACTTTTCAATGATCGGTAGTGTTTCAACTGTCGATCTACAAACTCGTATTTTTTGCTATTGATTGGCGCAGAGCACAGCTTTCAAAAGAAATTACATTTTATTGGCATTTCAAATACAATGATTTGTGCTGGATAAGATTTTTTTTTTATAAATTTGCATGTTACACGAATTTTGTCAAAAACGAATATAACGACTGTTTTGCAAACCATTTCGAAGTGGAAATTTTGACTTAAAACAAACTTAAATGTAAGATGGTCGTGGATATGAAAATTGAGGTGAAGCAAATTCGACTAATTTTATTCTACAAATATGAGATTCAGTCGGATACACTTGCTCCAGAGTGCAAGAATATTAAAAAAAATATTCGCAGAATTCATAAACAGGGTGTGTGGATACCTATGCGTGTACTGACGGACATCAGTGTGCCTACTGACGGAGCGCCGTCAACGATAAGTAAAACCAATAGCACTAAATCCAATCGTCCTCAAGTTATTGTAAGTGTCGTTAATATATAAGAATAAAACTTACTGAACAATACATAATTGAAATGCCTGGTAATATACGAATGGGACTTAATGAGAATATATACTAACCCCATCCTTATTTTACAACCCCAACCAAGAATATAATAAGATACTCGTATATGAAAAAAATAGTGCTGATTTAAGTGACGAAAGCAACTCTGTGCGGACTCGAATATGTCAAGAATTACACATCTTTAAATATAGGATAAATAGTGGGTTATGTACTCCAATTGATACAGTAAAATATCATCATTTCATCATCATCATTTGCCAGTCACAAGGCTCTCACTCGCTGAGGGCATGGACCCCTACCAAACTCTCGCATGGTAGTCGAGGCCAAAGGAACCTGAGTCTCACATGTATTTGAGGCTCCTTTCGTGTGTGTCCATACCGCGGGACCCAAGCCGTCTTGGTATGCGGTTTTTTGTAAAGAGTTTCCCTCTTGGCCATTGCTGGCATTGGACGTACATCTTCTACCATATTGGTATCGGATTTTACCCTCTTGACTGTGTCCAGGCAAGTAGGAGGGGATTTCTCTCGGTGTTCGTTTGTCCTTTTCTCTAAGGCGTTATCTGCTTTTAACGAGTCACGAGTGACAAGTAGCGAGCGACCACATACACACACCCATGTAGATATGCACAGGCATACACATGCACATCTGCCCAAAACGAGTCTCAAGCAGCCGGTCGCAAGTGATTATTAGCCGTGTCGCGCAATAGCAATCCTTTCATCATGGGAAAGATCTCCTTAGAAGAGGGTCCCCTAGAAAGAAGGAAGAGGAGCGAAAGTATCGAGACTAGACCAATTATTGGTCAACAGATTAGGGTTTTCCTTCCCAGGGTATACTGGCTCTGTGGTAGAAATCCGTTAGAGACCAGATTTATTTATGCATACAAGGATATGTGTACACCAATATGAACATATTTTTGCACTGTTTTGTGGAGTATTTATCAAAGTTCAATTGGGGCCCTAGTCAACTCTATGCAGGGTTGTGTTGACTGTAATATAAAAATGTAATGATCTCATTACATTTTTATATGCTGACTATCAATTTTAATGGTATGGTGGATAGTTATATAGATATTTAAGTTGACGTTTTATTTAAAAATATTTCATTTACTTCGCGTACACTTCTTGTGAGTAAATTGCTTATATTGACTTTGTATTTAAACATATATTTGTATTTAGCAAGTTTTCGAAACCTAAAACCTCTTTCTGTTCTGGTTCTTAGTTTAACATAACAAGTAATTTTCTAGGAACAGGTCTACTATGTTATAAGAGGGTCGTCTGCGTATTCTTTTAAATAAACTCGATCATCTTTTTAAATCGTATTCGTATTTCGAGCTTCGGTCTTCCAGCCCTTTCAAGGTTGAATAATAGGATTCATATCTATCATAAAATTTTTATATGCGCATCGTATTTTTTGCAAAGTAGTATCCGAGACGTATCCCCCCTGCAAAATAAGAATCGGTTGTACATATATCTTTTTTCAGTTAGGAATATGTTACCAAACAGTGCGATAGAATTCGCTGGTAAAAATAGGAATATTAGATATTGAACGCTTATCGCGTTTCATACATGTGAAAAGCTCTTAAAAAACGTTCAGATAACGTGTTTTTGTTATACAACACTCGTTTATACATACATAAAATAATGCGTATCCCATATATAAACTAATATTATAATAGTATTTTGTCAATATCGTTATTATGATAATCCAATCATTTTCACAACTCGCAGCTGTAATCAATAAATCGGCACGTGAGGGGAGCACGTATCGAAATTACACATCAATTTCAAGGGATAAAAAAACGATGAATGTCGGATTATTTAATATTGATCTTGTTTGGCTGAGACTACAAAAAAATAACGATATATCAGGGCTCTACCGTATTTGCGAATAATTAAAATTATTTACAAAAAGTGATATCGTAACCTGGCCTTGGCGGTCGTGTACAGAAACTGAATGCGTCGGTCGAATAATTACAAATGTTGCAATTAAAATTGCAATACACGATAGCTGGGCAAATATATAATCGACATTATAATTATCAATTGATCGAACGGACGTATCTCGAGTCATGACTCGGTTATGCACGGTTATCAGGTTTAGAAGGCGCGCTCGATCCAATATTCACCTCGAACCTCCCGAGATTAGAAGATCGATGCAACATCTCACTAAGAATGTCACATGAATATCGTTTCAATAAAATAACACGATTAGACACGAGAGCGATGCTTCTATCGTCACAGATACAAATGAATCCGACGTGGGCGACGATCGAGGAATCATTTTAGACAATTGAAATGGTACCCGGTCGGTCATTTTTAGTTTTCAGTTAAATTCGTGATCAGATGAATGGGGAATTATTTTTTTTATAATTAACTACTTCACTGGAAGTAGTTGTGTATATTGTGATGGATATAGTGAAAAATAATAAAATAACGATTTATAATGAAGAAAATGAATTCACGCGACAAAACGAGGTAAGTAATTCAAAGTTAAAGTAAGGTTTAGTCAGCAACGGATTAGCATCAATTATGCAAATATTTATAATTTCTAGAAAAATGCAGAAATGTCTGTGGAAAATTTAAGGCATATGGTTCGAAATATGAAGAGGTAGTCACTTGAAAAACTGCTAAATTATTAATTTAAATAATAAAAAAAAACGTAGCCCCAGGCGCACGTCTTATGCGCTTAAGGGGAAATCTGTCATTGGGTTTAGTCAAACAACAGTGACTTAATTTATAAAGAAATTCTAAAATACTGGTTTTTTTTTCTGGACCGATTTAAAATTGCAGTAGATATAAGAGTAGAGTTCATCCCCGGGAGAGGTTCTGAAGTTCGAAACGGTGCAGAGAAGGCTCAGGGAAGTTGGTTTTAAGGCAAGATTGGCATGGTTGGCAACGACTGCATTTTCCGGGACGATTCTGCCCAATGCCAACGGTAAAAAACCTTTTTTTTAAAGAGGATTTAATAAAAAATCGATTGAAACTCGTCGAAAATTTATGGCGCGGAGGTAGTAGTGTTACACACGGAAGTTGCGACGACGATTCTGGAAATTTCTTCTAGTCACTAAAAGGTCCTAGATATCATAAATAACATCTTATTTCTAAGTTTGAGGGTTTTGAACGTGGCCCATTTTTCTTATCGTCGGAGTGTTTGCGGTCCGATATTTCGTTTAATTTTATTTTCAATTTGATTTGTCTTTAAACGATGATTTGTTTTCCCCTCTCAGAACGACGATGGGGGCATCGTTGGAGGGGATCGTTTTTTTATATAAATATATGACAAAAATAAAAAAAACAATAAGTGAAAAAAGTAGGAAAGAAACAAATATATAGTTTAACAGCTTAATCGGTCATATTTTACATAGCCCCCTATTCTCGCGACTAGGTCGCGCATTTACTCGTTAGAGCCGGAAGTCGGGAGCCTTTTGGGTCGAACGATCTTCTAGCTGAAATCATAAGTAATTAACGGATCGTCGTCTACGATCGAAGACCGCGACCGTCGACGGACGATCGACAAACCATTAGAATTACTAACTATAAATACCGTTCGTTTTAAAGTTTAAACGATTAATATTAAATGTCGCGTCGACGATAACAAAATTTATTTAAACGGCCAGAGTAAATGCGTCTTAAGGTCGGAGTCGGACGGCTCGTTCTGTAACATCTCACAGCGTCGACCTAACCCTCGCGGAAGCGATGGCGCTCGAGATTGAGATGACCGTTTTAGATCCTCGCCGAAGTGGGCGGCGACGGTTTGCCGGTCCAAAGGGGAATCCGCAAGACTAGCGGGACCAAAGGGCGGCTTACTTATCTCTTCTTTCGCGATAAAGGAGCCAGGCCTAATCGTAGCCGGTTAACGGGGTAATTTGTTATAGGTTTCAAGAGAAAAACTGCTTTTGTTGCACAGATTGAACCGGCTGTGGGGGAGGGGGCAAGGGATGGAACTGCGTCGGACCGATCCGCCACAGCTTCGTCCTAGGTACAAAAAAAAGGTAAGAAGGGAAGGAATTACCTGCTGCATCTTGTCGAAGTCGAGGCAGGGACGCTGGGCGGGCGCGCGTCGCGCGGAGTGACGGGACCTCTTGCGCGGCTCGGCTCGGCAGCAGGAGCAGGCGCGGCAGCGCGGGGCGAGGGGCAGCCCGCGCCGCAGCGGCAGCGCGTCCAGCGGCGGCTCCGTGCGGAAGCGCACCGGCGCCGGCCCGCCCGCCTCGTCCTCCGAGCTGGCGTCCAGGGCGCTACTGGTAGTCCCGGTCCCAGTCCCGGTCCCGGTCCCGCTGGAGTTGGCCGCGGCGTTCTCGTCGTTCTCTCGCACAGAGAGGCCGGCGCCGAAGGGCGAGGCGAGCCGGTCTGGGTCGGGGCACTGCGCCGCCGCCCACTTCCTCTTCTCGGGGGGCGCGGCGGACGCGGGCCTGAGGGCGCGCCCCCCTCGGCCCGCGCCCCGGCCCGGTCGGCCGCTCGATCCGACGTCGTATTTTCTAAACGTCTCCTTGGGTGTATTGTTTATGACCTGAAATGAACAAAAAACGCGTCAGACAAACGAAGACGACCGAGAAAAGCCGTCGTCTTTTCTAAACCCGGGAAGGTGCAGCGTCAACCCGGGCCGCCGCGGTTCCGTTCGGTTCCGGTCGTCAATCGACCAATCCGTCATGACGACTCGAAACCGCCGACGCCGGCCGACGGGGTGGGTTTATTTTGTAGGAAAAAAGACCCCAAAAATGTTCGAGGCGAGAATTAATAAATTCTTCGATGATACCTAGACATTTAAAAGAAAATGGACTATTCGAAGAACACTATTTTTGTTTATTCGCGATATATATTAGTAAAAAAATCCAATATATCGATGTAATTTTGAATTTTTCTACCGATTAGTGGGACGCGGAGATGACGGCCGCCCAGAGTGACGGCCCGCCGCGACCGAGGCCCGCTCCCGGATCGGCTTCTCCCCTTGCCCGGCACGATATTCTCTCTCGCTCGTATCCGGACCGGAGCGATAAATACCGTCGCCCCCGGGCCGTCGTAAAACAATATTATTGTCTTTAATTTTTTTGCACAATCGCGGATAATAAAGGTCGACGATTATTTATATTTATTATTTAGACTTTCTTTGAATCAAAATCCCGTCGGGCCGACTAAATTAAAAAAATATAGAAGGGAGATCCGAAGCGAATAAATGACCCCGTTGCAAATTACGACGCCGAACGGATCGAAGGAAATACCGCGTCGGACGGCATAGAGGAAGTCGTGCCGTGCGACGTTCAAAACTAAGAAGAACCCGACGAACGAAGCCGCAGTCCTAACGGAGCGAGAACGCCCCGAGATCGACGCTAGTTGGCTATGTAATCTGGGCGGAGGCCAATCTCCCAGCGGAACGGATCGAGTTCGTAGGGAGTGTGAGTCTTGCCCCGGAAACGACTAAATGTCCTATCCCGGATATACTTTTGGGATTACCCCCCCCCCCCCGATCGAGTCAAGAATGTAATAGATAAATACTCAAGATCCTAATCCATTTGAAAACATAACAAAAAAATAGGGATAGAAAAAAAAAGGCCGCCTAAATTTTAAATCAATCAAAAAAGGCGGAAATCGTATAAAAACCGAAACACCGATTAGGTGCCTAATTTTCTTTGAACTTAACAGCGAAAATGCTTTAAAAATATCAGAAATTAAAGGAAGAAAATTCCCGCGCATTAAATCAGCCGATAAAGATAAATACAATATGATCTAGTTTATGGCAGCGTGGAAAAGTCTTTCCGCATCGTTCCTTTTGAAGGGTGATCCCTTAAAAAACGACGGATCGAGGTTCTACTGTATCGTAGACGTCGAGGATCGTCGTGATTCATTTACGATCGAGGACTATAATTATCGATGACGTCCTCACGGACGATTGTTTTTTCGGCCGGACAGGTCGATACGAGTCGGAACTATCATTCGATCGAGTCTCGACTTGTATGGATAAACCCGAGACTCGAGCGAAAATCGTCATCGCCGTGCAACAGTTAACAATGAAACAGACAAAGGCAGACAACATAAAAATTTAATCAAAATCGTTATAAAAAATCAAACTCGATCCCGAACGCGTCAAAATAATATCCGAGACATTCTTATTGGCATCGAATGGCACGTTTAAATTTGAAAAATAAATAAAAACGAAAAGTGTTCGATAAGACGTAACTTAAACTCGAGTGCATGTCCGGACCCCATTTGTTAAAATGATGGAGACAATACGATTGGTGAGATAATCGTAAACGTTCAATATCCCAGCGATAAGTCTCAATGTCGACAAATATCGATCAATACGTGACGAATTAAAAGACAAATAATACTAGTAAATAAGTAATAATGTTCCTAATAACGTGATAATATTAATAAATAAAATATCAAAATGTTAACATATCATTTTTAATCAATTATAAATTGTACATAGAAACTGATTGATGATACTAAGTGCTTTATGAATGAAAATATCACGATGAACGAGAAGAAATACCGAATGATATATAAAAAAAATACTTTTGTTTCATTTTTATCGCTAATGATTAAAACATTCGAATTTTCAGATCCGATCTTTCTTTCCGAAATTCTTAGTTTCTTGTATTATGCCTATATACACAACACTAACGTTTCGTATCGAGAATAAAATGTCCCAACCTTTTTGTATTTGTCTAAAAAAGTCTAAATAATAAATATTTATCAACTTTTATTTTCAGCAATTGCGATAAAAATAAAAACAACGATGTTTTTTATCGCTACGTACCGGATGCGAACGAGAAAAAACATCGCGCATGTGCAAAGTGCGAGTGAAACCACGTGCGACGAGACGGGACCGTATCTTAGTCGCGGCGGGACATCGTCGAGTTAGCGCCTCACTTATGCGACACATTGATCCAAAATATCGACCAAATTATGAAGCATATCATGAAAAACTATTTTATTCTTAGAATAATCCATTTTTTTAGCATTTTAATCACAGCCTTTTTTTGCATAGAATATGCGAAGAATCCTAAGCAAATTTTTGGTAAAAAAAACAGCTAATGATTCGTTTAAAAACATAATTCTTTCTGTGGGGCCCTCACTGTGGAATGTATGATAATAATTAATCTTCAAATATGAATAAAAACATAAACAAACAAAGAAAAAAATATTTATTCTTAAAACAATATAAACTTTGATAAATCATTTTTAACCTAAAAATTAATTATTTTATGTAAAGAAATTAATTGGAAATGAAAATAGAAAATGGTTTTTAGTCAATAAATGAAAAAATAAAATGAAAATAAAAAATGGACATAAAAAATAATAGCATTGTTTCGCAAAATTAGCATATACCATGAACCCTTCCAGGAACTTATAAAACTTTTTTTTAATAAATTTGTATAAAGGCTCTTAAAATTATTCAATACCTTTTAAATAATCTAATCAGTTTTTTAGGCAGGGGTTGCGAACATTTACATATAAAATAAAAAATGGTATGAACAAATTCTATAAGCATGTTAAAAATCAACAATTCTTCATAAACTGTAACATGTCACCCCATTAAACATGATAAATTTAAATTAAACGAAAAACATATATTTAGCATATTTTTTTTTATAAGTTTTGAGGCCGATGATGGGCCCTTTGGGAATTTTCGCATACACCAGTTGGGGCCGATGATCGGCCCCGTGGAAGTAAAAGGGTTAAGTCAGATATTGATGAAGAATTTATGATTATATTGACTTGAAATGCTGGGGTATATTTTAATACAAAATAGACCCCATAGGGCAACGCCGTTGATTTCGAACCGCCATGACGGATCGGTTAATCAATTTCGTGATTCTTATTCATTCATAATTTTAAAAATAAAATACGACAGGTTATATACAACCGATACGTCAATGTCACGATTCACGAGAACCATTCAATACAAAAGTCGATACAAAACACTATGTTTCAGAGGTAAAAGGACCGTTTAAATGAGATAAAAGGCGAAAAGTAACGTCGCCATAATTGATGGGCATCGCAATCAATGATGCAAATGAGAAAGAACCCCAAAGCAAATTGCCCGGCAATACCTCTAGCTCCTCCTCCGAACTGTGCTGGTCGTAGTGGAGGTCCGTCCCCGTCATCATGAAGTACGGGGAGTCAGCTGACGGCGAGGCGGAGTCCGACTGGGAGCTCGTCGAGCATGTCGTGTCGGCAGGGGAGTCCACCTCGTCTCTCGTTGACATCACTGAAACCGACAAAACAACATTATATAACAACAAACAAACAATTAAAACAAAACCCACCGCAGAATACGCGCACTTATCGACAACCGATCCGACAACTACGCAATACGCGACTGAACGTTACAATCGTAGTGAATAAATTATTTTTTCACGAGAAACAGGTGACAATAATAAAATACTATGACTTATACAAACATACTCCAATTAAAATAATAAAACGAGCAGTGGGAAAATTGTCATCTGGAGGTCGAAACCGCCCCCTCCATTATCTCTTGACAGACCGCTGCCATGCAATTATTCCAAAGGTTTACAAAGCAATTTTGGTCAGGTGATTGAATTAAGGGATCCAAGGAATGAAAACCATTATGTACTGACATGCATAAATAACTAATGTCATATAATATTAAAACGTGTACGTGTGTGATTGCACACGAGCATACGTTCGCCTAAGCGCGTGCATTTCTGCGGAAACTCATTGCAACCGCATCTTTTTTGATTAGAATGGTGACCGCACACTAATATGATACCATTTCATAAATGGTGAAGATTATAAAATACTACACGGGAGGATATCCGCGAAATCCTGCAAACTACTGGTCAAGAAAGACTCAATTAAAATCGCTTCTTCAAATATCGATTGAATAATTGGATCAACAAAGTATAGAAACTACCATTTTTTATGAAGAATTACTAGGACCAAAAAAGGAGGATTACCATATAAAACAAAATCAGGATCGGAGTCACGAACGAATCGAAGCGAATATTTAATTAATTACTGTTTTCAATACTGGAATGGCACAAAAAAGATCTGGGCAATTAAATTATATATGCTGTGAAGAACAACTCTGGGTTATATTCTTAAGGTTGTAGAACGCAGTTTATTTTGTAGCCGTCCCCTTCTAACATATTCCGTCGCGATCACACCACGCGCCAGGCATTACTGCTGATTTAAAAAAATCGCAATGACGATGTTTTATTTCATTTCCGTTCTGTGTGCCGATTCTACAGTTGTATAATCAAGGATACCGAAAAGAAAACCATTTATAGAGCCGAATTAACTTTATTTTAATATAATGAATAATTAGTCCAAGTCCTAATATCTTATTAAATTATCTAGATAATGAGAGAGAATTATTCAAAGTCAAGAAATAGATGTATAAAAGATATATGTTTATCCCCATAATTCAGGTGTGACATGGAAGTTCAACTACAAGTTCAAGTGATCCTTTAAATCAGTGTTGTCCAACAGAAATCGTTAGTGGGCCGCATAAAAAACAATTTATTAATTAATGTCATTATGCAATTCAACCTACATAATTCAACCTCTTTTGATTTTAGATTTAGAATAAATGATATACAATTATTTTAAGTCATTATTTGTTTCAAATTTATTATTTTGTGTTTCGTACCTATTTAAGCATTTCTTTATTCAGTTTCAAAATTCATCCTTTTGCAAATGAAATTAGCCTTGAAATTAATATTTGTAGAAGGCTGAAAATTCCAATAGGGCCGCATGCGGCCCGTGGGCCGCGTGTTGGACATCACTGCTTTAAATAATACTACATATTCAACAACATATTTTGAGTAAAACTATTCGTACATTTTTATACAATCATATCATAATGATGACATAAATCATGTTTATTCAAAAACATATAAACACAAATATTATATTTCCCGTGACCCCGGTAATCCGACAAATTAAATATTTATGTTTTTAGACAAATATTACTATTGTCTAATTATTATTGATATTATATATCGTCATTTTTAAGCAAATTAGTAATCCGGTAAATATTTAACATAAGATTTTAAATCAAAATATACGTAAACTTATTTAAATTTATAGAAAAACACACAACGAATCTTGTTTTTCTAAAAATATAAAATACTGTCCATGACCTCATGTAGTCTGACTTGTTTACGAGAAGATACTCTGTAATCCAACAATACATTAAAAACAGATTTTATTTTAAGTCGCGCATATTTGTTTTGAGACAATCGTGCTTATATGGTATATAAGATTTTTTTAAACAATTATTAAACTATAAAATATTACACGACACTATTTCAAAAAGCATTCGTCATACATTTAACAATTTGATTGATTGAAACATTTACACGTTTTTTTGAACAAACACAGCTGATCTTGCGCGCAAATATATTTATTTAATAATAAAGACATACAGCTCTTATAATCCGACTTCTTTGTATACGATGCATGGTAATCCACCTTAGATAAATATAGTCGGATTACAACGATTTTTGGATTAATCGAATTCGGCAATATTTTAGTAAAAATTAATTAAATGAAATAAAATAATCATCGTTTGCCAGCCACGAAACACTCACTCGCTGAGCGTAAGGACTTGGGAGCGCCGCCTATATTACCTGATGGTGCGGCGCACACAGGCGCCGGAAGAATAGAGGGCGACGAGAGGAGAAAAATTGATTGTTAAATATTAAAATTCTTAAAATAAAAAAATTCACTCAAAATAGCTTCGAGTCGGTGGAAACTTATAAAAAAAAACATAAGAGCCAAAAAGGTTCATATAAATCCTACATGTCCGAAACTTTTATATTTGCTTAAAAAAGTCTAATGAATAAATATTATAAATAATCACTGACCTTTATTGTCCACAATTTCGAAAAATAAAATAAAAACAACAATATTCGCTTCTGTTGCCACGGGTGCGATGTATTTTCTCGCTCGCATCCAGTACAATGTGCCAAGTGCGATTGAAGCGTTTATTAGTGACACGCAGCGCGAGTATTTGGGGATCGATCTACGGGCGGCGTGTTCTCGTCATTCTCGCGTCATATTGATTAGCATAAAAGTTAAAAATATCGACCAATGCATGTCATGAATAACTACAGGCGGACCTCAGCTTTCGTACAATTCGCTATTTCGCACATTTTTGAAAAATCGTTTTTTTTTTCAAAAATTGTTTCCAAAAGGCACAGCATAGTGATGGATTGAAATGGAGAGATCTTTGTGTTATTGGATAAGTAATCAAAATCAAAGCTTATCCTTCTAGGTATTATTGGATTCAGGTTAAGGCTCTTAGTTTGCATAAAAGATTGGAAGTATAGACTAAACAGGAATTCTAACACAGTGAACCATGCAAGTAACGGCTGGTTTCAAAATTTACTAAAACCGGTATTCTTTACACAATATTAAATTCATGGAGAATCAGCTGAATGGGTGAAGATGCTGCAAAGAGACCTTATTTCGTCATTTGTCCAAAATTAGCTGAGAGATGGAGAATATACCTCTAGTCAAATATTCAGCATGGTGAGACTGGTTTATTTTGGAAGGTGCCTGATACATTCTTCTTATCAAAGGACGAATCAGTTTGCCCTGATTATAAACCTTCTAAACCGCTTAATGAGTGAAGATGTGCCCAGGATAGTTGAATCTCATTCCTAGACCATAAGCTAATGAATTTATAATGGACCAAACAAGAGACGAAGCTGACACGGAAATTGAGAGAGAAGTGAGGAAGAAGAACCAGAAGGAAATCATCAAGGCCTTAACAATAAAAAACATGAACGAAGCTTTTACGTATCTCGAGACATTTTTGAATATTATAGAAGAATGTGATCCCAATGAAGAACGCATATCTCAAGTGAATAGGGCGATCCATAATAGTACTGCATGTTACAGAACTCTCTATGAAGAAAAAGTAGTAAAATACAACTAACCAACCAACCTTAAGTTTATTAAGAGAATATGTTTTTATTTAATATGTACTTAGTTAGTACATATTAGTATATGTACGTAGTTAAGTACAATTTTTTTATTTCCTCTACTTTCGAACATTTAACTTTCGCACACATTTTCAGGAACCAATCATGTGCGAAAGTCGAGGTCCGCCTGTATTTTTATTCTCCGAAAAATCCATTTTTTAATAAAAAGATATTGATGAATAATTGTTGACTTGAAATGTTTGGGGTCTATTTTCCATAGTAAATAGACCCCCTTCGGACGACGCGTTTGGTTTCGAGACGACGTGACGGATCGTTTAAAAAAATGTCTTTTAATATAGCACGAGGTGATGTAAATTTTTCAATGAATTGAGACATATATCAATAATATTTAATATCATATAATTAAAGCAAACACACATTGTGTACAAATACACGAATCATCAATCAAATCGATGATATTGATCCGATAAAAGGCTGGCAGTTAGAAGAAAAAATATGATTATAGCAAGAATTACATCAACGATTAGATATAGTATCAATATCAATGTTATATTGTTACATACATAAATGAAAATTATATTATAGTGCGATTAAAATCATTATCTCAACGCGATTCACGATTGATAGATGCATTTAATAGATCGTTATTAATTATGACAGCGAGCAATAAACATCGCTATCAATAATCATTGAATAAACATAAAAAATTGCAAATATACGCGAATCCAATACAATTACATTTGATACAATTTACTATTATAAAATACGATTGTGATAAAAAAAATAACACGTTATCGACAAAATGATCCCATGCCGAATGTATGGACAATGGAAAGTTTTTATACAGCGATAAAGCAAAGCAATCAAATAATAAACCGAACGATAACGTTTATATAAGAATAACATAAATAAATTCGTGTAAATAAAGCTGAAATCATAAATTACAGCATAAAAAGTAATTAAAATAATATATATAATTAACGATAATATTATCGCGAGCGTGAAAAAGGAGAAAAACAAGCGAAATCGTAAGCAATATTTTTTTTATTCAATAAACACATAACGTTGCATAACGCTGTAAAAACTTCAGCATGAAATCGACAATGATTGATTGAGAAAAAATACGCTTTCAATAAAATGCATCGAGCAATATCGACAACTGTTTCCGATAAGGATTTCAAGCTTCGTTGCAGCCGGCCGACGGTTGGTGGACGCGTCCGCCAATCGCAGGGCCTGGAGCACAACGCGATGACATCATCCTCGATCGCATAATAGGTTACGAGTTCGCCAACAATTATTCAATAAGAGAAAAAAAAATACGAAAAATTGGCAACCTGTTTGCGATGCAAATTGAGATAACTCGGAAAACAATGACGCAACTAAAATGTGCCAAAACGTTTATCTGGCATTGATCTGACCTTGGGGCAGGTCAAAATCTTTTCAAACAAACTCTAAATCATCTGGCGGAGAAGACCGCTCATTCGCTTGGAGAGACACGACGAGCTAGTGAATTTCATTTTAATTCTGCAAAAAAAAAGCATACAATAGCCGAGATGATATCATCGCCGTAACACTGCATACGCTCAAAATGTGATGGGTGCAGATGCGATGATGACATTACTATTATTAACGGAACCACGATTGTTTAAACCAGGGATATGCAACCTTTTTTTACAACAGGCCAGCTACAAATTAAAAAATGCAGTGCGGACATGTAAGAAACTGACGTAAATACAAACACTGAATACGAACTCAAACTATCTCTTTATTAACAAAATAAACCTAGTATAAAAAATACAAAAAATCATTAATAGAAATACTATTAAAAAAGCCGGCGAAAGATATATAGTGAAACCCTGTTTTTACGTGCCCGTATTTCACATTTTCCCGCTATTTGCGTTAAATTTTGCATACTCAACTCAAATCAATTTTTAAACATATTTAAATAAATGCGCGACGTTTTTAAATGTTATAAATGAATAGTAGGAAACAGAACGGTCTATTAATTCGAGATAAGTCTCGATTAAATACTCTTGGTGTACTATTTGGTTACTCTTAAGGCACAGATCAGTTTGTGGGGAAAGTGATGATTTGGACATCGCTGAAGATTGTAAGCAGATGGACGAAACAGGACTGTTCTTCAATGTTCATACCTCGAACACATTCGTCTTTAAGAATAAAAACTTGTCATGGAGGAAAATTAAGTAAAAACAGGCTAACTGTTATTTTGATTACAAATTCAGATGGCAGTGAAAAGTTTTCCCCGTTGGTAAAACACAAAAACCTCGGTCCTTCAAAAATGGCTATTTTACCGAAAACATTATTTTTCATTGAAAATGTAAATAAGTCGATTTATAAGATCGAAATGGCTGTAAAAGACGGATGTAAAAACGGGGTTTCACTGTATGTGGAAAAAGATTATGATTATGCGTAGAGTACAGTGAGGTTGCGGGATACTAGGATTTTAATTCAAAATGTAAAATCTTTGAAGGGCCGCACATGAAAGTGAGGCGGGCCGCGGGTTGCTCATCCCTGGTTTAAACCAAACTATTCGGCTTCAACAGCGGGTATCGAGGGGGAAAATTTCTCCTTTGTGGATTTTACGAAACTGTGCTTAACTGTGCTGTAGTTAACCTGAAGGACGACCGTCACAATCCTGGCATCAGGGTTGGGCGAACGTGTCTCTGCTAGAGATCGTGTAGTGTCCTCCAGGTGGCAGAGGCCCGATTCAGGGTTAGAAGGCGATTTATGTATGTATACATGTATGTGCGGCACACCGGTGCGCTACACCTCAACCTAGTATCGTAGAGCCGTACTATAGTTGTATCAATAATATTAGGGGGACCCAAAAGAAGCCTTTTTTCCAAGCCTATAAATGCCAGTAAAGCCACTAGAGCTATTAAATAAATTTATCGCGGTGTGCTGACAGCCAGGGGCGCGCCGTCTATATGGCCAGAGTGTGCAGCGCACACAGGCGCCGGAAGATAAGGTGAACCGAGAGGCGCCAATTGCGAAAGAATTGAAAAATATTTAATATTAATTCATCTCTTAAAATCGATAGAAATTCATTTAAAATTCAAATTCTTTTTGGCAATGTCAATGTCAAATGTCAATTTAAGGTTTAAAGGTTCAAATCGGGAAACAAAAATCAAAAAGATGCACCTGAATTCCGGAAGACCTTCTAAATTCGATTATGACATATTTGAGAAATTATCTTAATTACTACTCTGTCAATGTTCTCTGTACAGTCACATTTGCAATGCATCTGTAAAACAAAAAGAATGGGAATTTTGACAGCGCACGTACGTCTCCAAAAATAACAAAAAAGAGCAAAGAAACACATGCAATTCTTTGTTGCCGAAACAAAGAATTCGACTGTTTTTACACCAAATTGTATATGCGGATGAGAAATGGATCGTTTACGATAATATAAGTCAAAAAATACAATGGCTTTCTGCGAATCAAACTCCCGTTACGACCACCTAAGCCTAGTTTAACAGGAAGAAAAGTTATTTTATGCATCTAGTGGGATGTAACAGGATTAATTCATTACGAATTATTAAAACCGAGAGAAGCAATTACTGCTGATGTTAACTGTCAACAGTTGGAAAGATTAAACGAGAAAATAAAAATCAAACGTCCAATTTTGTTTAACACAAAGAGAATAATTCTTCCCCACAATAATCAGGGTCCATATGGACACAATGTGCGGCGCACACAGGTGCCGGAAGATTGGGTGCGCCGAGAGTGGAAAAAATTACTATAATTAAATATGAATTCATTAATTCTTTAACGTATTTTTTTTAATTAAACCGTCGGCGCGTCATTGGCAATAATGGACGCCCTAAAGCAAGAATGACCCAAGCAAAAATTCAGGAGTTAGACTGGAAGGTTCTGCCACACCCTTCATATTCCCCAGACCGTGTTCCTTCCGCATAATTTCCCCCTCGGGTCCATAGAGCATACTTTTTATTTCAAGTGAAAAACATTTTCGAAATATTAATGAAGTTGAAAGCCACGTGACCAAAACTAAAAAAAAATCCGTGTTATTTGAAAAAAGGACAATATGATAGTATAGAAAATCGTGTAAAAAAGGCAATAATAAAAACCCGATAAATAAATTATTTAAAATAGTTTTAAATAATAATGCTATTCATAGCTACTTTATAATGACTCGACTGGACATATTCGTTCTTTGTCATGTTATTTCAAAATCGTGCAAAAAAATGTCGAGTATACTTCATAATACCAAAAAGCATGGTGAATCATGTCGTTGCTATGTATTAAGACAGCCACAAGATGGATAGAGACTTTTCTCATTTATCGTTTTTTTTCGGAAGACCCATTGAAAAAAGATGGAACGTGACTCCATCGATTATTTATTTATAAAGAGCTCACATAAAAAAAACATTTTTATTTACCTGTTTTTGCGTTGGATGAAATTATTGAAAAAAATCGCCGAAAATAGTTTGGGGTTGTTACAACAGTTTTTATAAAATCGTTCGGAAACCAATCTTAAATCTCGCCGAGTACACGTATGAAACTGATAAAATTATGAATTATTTAATATACCTTGTACAATAGATAATAATACGAAATAAGCGCGATTAGATTTTGGATTATTTTAATCAAACTATCTAAATTCTGCTATTTCCAATAAACTGTCAATAGATAAGTATTATTTTTGCGATTTGTTTGAAAATAAATTATTGAACAATTATACTCGATATGATGAAATATTAATACATTTCTATATATAAAATTAAAATCGTTCACGGTAGGCACGCGATCTTTTGGTACTGTCATAGAAAGCACGTTATTAAATTTCTCATGAAAATATTGACTAATTTAGAGATTACTTTGAGCCGAAGATATTCAATTCAATATGACGGAGATTTCAAATTTTATCATTCCAGTAAACTTGGACAAAATCATTTTGATCAAATCTAATATATAGCTAGATGTACGCAGTATGCTATATTTTTTTATTTACATTTATAAAGATTTTCAATTTTCAAACGTTTCAGTACGTCAAAAATAAATAAAACAGTAAAAAATAAATGCATTTGGACAAAAAAAATTAATCCTCAAATGCAACACATTTCATAGTATACTGTCCATAAATTTCGTAAGCGGATGTACAGTCAACCCTTCTATATCGTTCGGATAGGGAACACGCTATAGAAAGTTAGGCACCCATACAAAATTTGGGGTTAGGTTCTTTTAACT
>JAGXCT010033363.1:0-19093 GCA_022495035.1 Philopotamus ludificatus | reverse complement strand
AATTTATTGTTATTGACAATAAGTATTGTGAATAACAATAAAAAAATAAAAAAATCCAAAAGAATTAATTTGCCCTATAAATGGTTAAAATAGATAATCAAAAAGTGCATATTCAGTATGTGTTGCTTTGGGAATTCAAACAAGGCACTAGTGCTAGAGCAGGGATGAGCAACCTTTTTTAACAATGTTGTGCGTGCCGTATGTAAGAAACTTATGATAATACAAACGCTGAATAATGAACTTAATGTATCTCAATATTAACAAAATAAACCTCCTATAACGCTCCCTGCTATACTGCGGTTGCTTATAAAAAATTCGACAGTTTATTAGAAGGTCAATTAACATCAATGAAGGTCAAGCAAAAATTGTTTAATACATGGAATTCGTTAAAAAAACTTAATTAATTACGTCTAGTCGAATTACGTAATGTTATACACAAATTTGCACATTGCTTCTTTCTTTATATAATAAAACCCCGTTTCTACGTGCCCAGAATTCATATTATCCCACTATTTGCGTTTAATTTTTACAATTCCGTTTCTAACCCCGAATTACCTTTTTTTATCAGTCCCTTTAAAAACGTAAAACCGAAATTTCACTGTGCACGAATTAAAAATGTATCAATTTTGTTCAATTTCCCTAATTTTGTATGGGTGCCTTGGCTTCTATAATGTGGTCCCGATTTTATCCTTATATGAGGGTTTACTGTAATTTCGTCCCCTTTATAAGTTTTGTTCAATTTTTGAAACACTCCTGGATCAAAAATAGGGGGTTTGCTCCTTTTGCGATTCTTTTTTTATCTGCTCGTTAAAAAACATCTTCATTTTATTTATCTTCGGGAATAGGAAGAAGTAGCAGAGGGCCATGTTTGCCTTATACGGAGGCTGATGCAACATATCGGTCTTATTTTTGGCCAAAAATTCTTTTCATTTCTTCCCCAAGCAAATAATCCCCCGAGCAAACGTGAAACATTTTCAAAAAACAAGTAAGCTTGCTTAAAAAAAAAAAATATATTTTGTAAAACTTTAAATATTCTATAAAACTTCAGATATTTCAGTTGTACAATCAGATATAATAGATTTGTTTTGCACAACACGTAGAGCTGTGATTTTAAACCGGTGTGCTATGAAAGTATATTAGTTTAAAGTTCATCGATTTATTTTAAATTATTGTTTCGTAAGACGTCTAAGACGAAATAGTCTCTATATATATAATTTAAGTGTGCCATTAGATCAATAAGATTATGGACGTAAAGCTTATGATATATATGAGATAATGGTCTGGAAGAAATTTCTCATCTAAAATACGTAGGGGTTTCGTGTAAATCTTGTAAAATATCAATCGAAATCTTCCATAGTTGAAAATTGTTATTTTTATCATTATGATTTGTCCATTTTCTTAGAATCTGGTGTAACTGCGTGCATTGTGTTTGGCAAATAACACGCTTTAGGGCAATGCCTTGCCGAAGAACATCATCTCTGTGTCCTTTGTCCGTGCTCACTCTACCATAGTTACGAAATTAATTTCATCCATTTGACCAGTGCTTATTTTTATCAGAGATTCATTACCAGACAATCTCATTGTCTTACCGTTCTTATCTCCCGTTGTTGTTCGTTTATAGCCATTTGTTAATTTCACAGATGAACAATTGACCTCTTGGCATATTGAAATTTTCCTAATTTTATAATGCACGTGATATTTAAAGTTTCATCACGCAATTGTAATAAATTTTTGGAACTTGTGACCTCCCGTGTTGAATGTTTAATTAAATTTATTTGAATAATCTCCGAGTACACGGTGTTAAAATGATAATAGCACGCAATACGGCCATAATCCCCGCTTATATAAGAGGATCATTATGAAAATCTTTGTTATCTTTTATTTATCAATGCCATGATTTTCATTATAGCACACGATGCGCTGCCGGGTGAGTGTTTGTTTGGAATCCGAATCGTCTATATCGCATTCTATGTCCACTTTCTCATTGTGATAAAATTGCGGAAAGGTTAATGAGGCCCATGCCATTTGAAACACACGTCGCCTCTTTATGTAAATACTGTTAAATTGGCTCCGTCGTCAATGGGCCGCTCGGGCCCACGATTCTCCCTGCGGGGTAATCGGCCACTACCGGTGTTGTGATTAGAAACAATGGCCGCGATTACCACTAATGGTGCTAAGGTCGCCGAAGATGGCTGCTGACCCGACGTCGCTTCTTCCGAAGGTTGCTCAATCTGCATCTCTTGTCTTGAACAACGCAGACATGTGAAAGATTCTCGTGCATCGACTGGACAATCGTCTCGATCATCGTTGGATTCATTAGACCATCTTGCCATTTGTGATGTAGCCCCGCTGCCATTTCCCGCCATAAAATAACACGAGCTAGCTCATTACGTATCGCATTGTTTCGAAAATTTTAATTGATTTACAATCATCGTTTTAAATTGGCCATAAATAAGAAATGGCACATCGCTCTCACATAATTCCAGTCTGTCGCTTTTCTCTTTCATATAATCCGTTGACAGATTACCTGCAAAAATATGCAAGATAAGGGGAGCTGATTATATGGATTGAATGGTATTAATGGTAATTGAGCTGCTACCTAATAATTGAGAACTACAAGATACTGCGAATACTTAAAGATAGGCACTTGCAATATTATGATGATGAATAGGACCACTCCTTTGGAAAGCAGGAAGGTTAATGATAGTTGTGACTCATTATGCCGGAACCCCTAGATTTTATTAAAGCGAATTCCCAGACAACCCCCCTCCTACTTGCCTGGACAGGGTAAGGAGGATAAAATCCGATACCAACAGTGCTAGAGGATACACTGATGTGTCTGGCAAATGATGATGATGGTGAGATGCCATCGATGACTGGGAATCCAGAAGACTCGTGGTCCCAGAGTGAAAGAACCATTCCATCTTGTCGAGACAGGGACCAGTTTGCCATCAAAACAAAGACAGGCATGGCACATTAAGAAGATCAATTGATTTTTCAACAACAATATCAGTGGATATCTAGTGTTCCTTGAAATGTCTTAATCTCTTAAGTCTTAATGTCTTAATCTCCCAAATCCCAACATTTTAGTAGTACAAATACAGGGAGGTTGGAGTTTAAGAGGTGTTGGAAGCTGAAGAAAAATTACTATGATCTTCTTCATCTTTAAGGCTCTTATTTTCAACACGATTTTATTGGAATAACCATTGCATCACACGTTCTTCTTCTGTTTTCTATCTGTCCATATCCCTCTAATGGACGCCGACCATGTAATCTCCTCGCTGCAACATTCGCTCCAGCGATTGCCTCACCCAGCTCGGTTCCACCACCAACTATTCCCAAGCGATCGATTATTCATAGATCGTTCACCCATCGCCGGCGCAATTGATCGAGGACACAATGCCCCATCGATCGCATTGTAAATTCGGAACGTTTGAACCGGCGACCTCGCCCGCCATCACTCACGATGACGGCGCCATTGTCGCCGATTGTATCGGATTTCGGATTTTTGCCGACAACTTAATTCCCGTGTATATATTTATAGTTTGGAAAGTGAAAGCATGAATATGAATTTTGCCAACGGTTTGCCGATGTGAAAGTGAAAGGTGATAGATGCATTATTCCGGATAATTGATAATGGGAAGATGACCCCCGCGCGGTCTCTGTGTGTGTGTGGGGCCTCCGATGTAACGGTCGCATTAAATTGTAATATCCGGACGAACGGAATAAAAAACGGCGACTGTAACACTCGTAATCGTGGAGAATTGTTTGCGGAGTGAGATTGGTCGCACTGCTAATTGGGTTGGCTGCACTGTGTTTGCATAAGATTCAAATTTGAGCCGTTACGCAAATGTTTGCATGACTTGGCACGCTTCTTCACATAGTCCACATTTGATGTTGCTGTAACCGATCTCTCCATGCGTTCCTCTACTCTTATCTTAGTTTATCCTACAATCCCAGATCTTTGATTTTTTAAGTGGCCTAATAAGCCTGAGGCGGGTCCTCGCCACCTGGAGGACACCTCCGTCTCAACCATGATGTCATGACTGTGACGGACGTTCTCCAGATTATCTGGCTCTTGGAATACGCGCCAGGTCGCCAGACCTAAACCCGGGAGTCAAGCTGTCACGTGTGGATTGTAACAATAACAATCATACGAGGTTAGGGCCAATTTGTATTTTATTTACGGTCTGACCGGGTGCTACCTCCGGTAGCACACACGTCACTGAATTGGCCTGGATAGCGGCCTGACTACTTATAGCTCCGTATAATCTACGAAACTGTGATTGTGCCCAACCGCTATCGTTGCCACTTTTGATATCGACACGTGACAACACTCGGCTCAGTTCTCATTCTTTGTAGATCAATTCTTTGATCGAATCGGCATCTTCAAATCGTCTCCTACGTTGTTATTTATCTATATTATATAAATAACTGTCAATCCCGAAGTGGGTCTTTGCCGCCTGGAAGACACTATGTGATCTCCACTGGTCCCGGGCGTTTTCTATCCACTACCAAGTACCAGCAAAGGCACGTCCGTCTCAACCCTAATGCCAGGACTGCGACGGTTGTCTTCCAGGTTAACTAGGCTCTTCGAATACGGGTCAGGCCGTCAGTCATAAACCCAGGAGCTAAGCTGTCAACGAATTGGCAAGCATAGGGGCCTGGGGTTCTCATAGCTCCGTAGAATCTACGGAACCATGATTGTGCCCAACCGCTATCGTTGCCAGGTTTGATACCGACACGCGACAACACTCGACTCCTTTGATGATTTATACAACTGCCATGTGTCTTTGTTCCTTCGCTGCTCTAAGACTCTTAGATGAACCACTGCTTGATGGTTTCTGCGATCAGTGTTATGTCATCCATGTAATAATTCCCTGTCATGGAAACCTTAGTCAATCTCCAAACAACTTTTTCAAAACCCATTCCCCGCATAATTTGAAGGGATTCTTTAATATTCGCAACTGCGGGCGAACGAATAAGGCAAATAAAGAGGAAGTTACGGCTCATCTATTACAAAAAATAATGAAACCAATTTGTAAGTACTAAAAAGAACCATGCTGGCGAACCGTTGTTATTTTGGACTTCAATAGACTAAAGTCAAGCTCTACATGACCTCACCAGGCCCGTCTTGACATACGGGTCTGAATGTTGGGTTCTGACAAAGTAACATCAGCGACAATTGGATATCCTGGAGAGGGGGATTCTGAGATGGATATTTGGAGCTGTATTCAATGACGGGGAATGGCGTGGTGGACCAGTCGCATGTCGAGGGTTCGGGACATCCAGCCGCCGAAAAAGGCTTATGGTTAACAAGCCTTCCTGTCAGCTGAGGAAAGGAAGACTACGGCTGAGGTAGTTGGACTGTGTACAGCGTGACGCTGCATTATTGAAACTTGCCGTAAGACGGAACTACATGGGGCATGTAAACCAGGGCTTTACAAAAGTGCTTTTGCGCCTATGATAATGATCTAACTTTCATATGTTTTTGTTCCTTCAATGCTTTAAGACTAATAGACCAATTCTTTGTGGTTTCTGCGATCAGCATTGTATCATGGATGTAAAAAAATCACACGAAAACACTAGAAAGCCATTCTCATAGCACCTTTCTCATAATCAATTCCCATATAATATAAATAATCCCAATAAGACAAATAAAGAAAAGGTTTCAACTGTACTTGATGAAAGATCCCGGATATTTCAAGGGAACGAGTTCCGGCATCCAAATTTATAATGAGTCGTATTTATTCATATGCATTAGGAATCCATTATCGTATACAAAAGATGCTGTTAGTGAAATACATTAACTTTGATTTATAAATAAATAAATCTTATCTGCGAGATATAATAGATCAAAGCTAAATATCGGACTCCTGATATATGAATAAACTTACCATAGTTCTCGAAGTATGATGATTATATTTGCCTTTTCAATTCTATTCGTAGTCATGTAAATACATAATTTCGTAATAAGTTATCGAGAATGAAATTTGCTTTGAAAATCAATGTCCACATACGCAAGGTATGGCGCAGAGTTGCAATGGCGCACATGCGCACAGTCCTATAAATACAATCTGTCAAACAAACACGGCGTTAGTTATATGTTACAGTATTGTATATGTAATTCTGTATAAATTTGAGTTAAAGCAATGACAATCAATGACGGAGACTCGTTTCTCGGTCACTGTAGCAGCAACCTATCGCATGCAGATACAATCTGTCTAGGCATATCGACCGGCATTTAAATTGACCGAGTATGACCCACTAAAAAAGATCAATCGATCACTATCGCCGATCGCGTTCGGCCAAACACCATCGACTATCACGACGACGGCAATTTGCATCTCGCTAAATAAACTCTTGGTTTCGCGGCGCTGATCCAAATAAACGAGACACATCGGAAGCTGCAATTAGCGGCTTTATCAAAACGAACGGCGACGACGGTGGACGAAAGTAAAAATTGGGAAAAGTTGGTCATGAACGCCGCGAGGAATGCAGCGCACTCTGTGATGTCACACTCACTTTCCACCCGAAAAACCTGAAGTCGATAATCACGCAGTTCCGCTGATGATGCAGCCGCGATCGATCCGCCGCTAACCGGCAATTATCCGCAATTTGCGTGGGTCAACCGTCCAGTCATGACCAGACTGCCGCCGAACCTGAACACGTCTGGTTTTTGGAATGCGTCGACCTCGCAGACCGAAGCAGTCGGTCTTGGTATTCGGGGGTAGACGGGCGTGGACCAGTTGTCTGCCTCCGCTGTCTCCGTGCTTTGTGCACACGTACATAAATTAGTGAACAGTGACATGTGCATTATATTCTGTCGCATATGAAATCTACTTATGCGTTTTAAGGTTTGTAGAAAAACTTATCAGGATTACTTGCTGATATGATGAAAGATGATGGTTTAGTATTTGTACATAGCCGTTTCTTACATTCTTAGTTCTTCAATGTCATTTGAGCATTCACTACTGGACTTGCACCGCTATTTTTTTAACTTCTGTAAAATCTTATGCCTTCCAGAACTAGAAGGGACTGTGGTTCTCTCGTGGGATTATCTACTTCCTCTTAATCCACTGCACTTTAAGGTGCTGTGGTGGTTATTCCATTTATCAATTCAATTAACGCCATGTTACGCCCTGGCAACACCACACGGCGTCCCCGGAAATGCACCACGCTTCCCCCGTGCATATCTCCATCCCATGAGGTTGTTCGCAGACTCCGTCTCAGCATCCCCGACTTGGGACCGCAGACTGGCATGCTAGCGTCGAGCCCCCAGCCGGCTCCTCGTCAAGGATCATCGGGAAGGGTCACGTTCCTATCTTTATTAACTGAGAAGCTATCTGTCCATCTGATATTATTGTTTAATAAATGTGTCGATATATAGGTTCAACGTTATAACTGTGTTTACATTTCATCCACCGTCGAGAGTAAAGGCTCGCCATGGTCCGAGTCACGAATCCTTCTCCACGCACTTCCATACCTTTACAGTGCCGTATCCGTGCTCGAACGTAGAAGACTAGATCAGTGATGTCCAACACGCGGCCCACGGGCCGCATGCGGCCCAGTTCTTTTTGTTTGCGGCCCTATTGGAGTTTTCAGCCTTTTACAAATATATTTTACATTGTGTATTGATCCAGATCCATCATGTTTGGAAGAAGAAATGAAACGAAGAAAAGAAAGGTTGAAGATGAGAACAGAATGTTTCAAAGTGAATGGGAAGATTTGTACCTTTTCATTAAAATAAAAGACAGTGCTGTTTGTTTAATTTGTCGTGGCTCTATTTCAACTTTCAATTTATAAAATTTGAAAAGACATTATGAACAAAAACATAGTGTAATGAAAGATCTTTCTGTTGGCGAGCGGAAAGCTAAGCTACATTTACTAAAAGTCAATCTTACAAGTGAACAAAACACATTGAACATACATAGTGAACAATATATATTATTTGTAAAATGTCAAGTATTGGAAAATGTCAAACAATGACATTTTCTAAATCAAAGAAGCCCATCATCTTTAATTACAGACTTGGGAACGTAATTCTTCCTAAGCAATCATCTGTTAAAGATCTGGGTATTTTGTTTGATTTTAAGTTAAAATTTAGTTTACATGTATCGGACGTGTGTATGAGATCAACAAAAATGTTGGGCTTCGTCTGAGAAATTTCATCACATACGCAGCATCTTAGTTTTCATCAGTTTGATCTACTTCAACAGATATAACAATAAATTAAAATGAATTAAATCCCAAGCTACAAGGCAGAAAATAAATTGATTACGAATGTTATCAAGATATAAAGTCGTATCAAAAACTCGGGCTTTATAACATCAACTGCGGATCCAACGATGCTGTCCATTTCCAATTATTAAAATGACTTTATTGAAAAGCAGTAAAAAAAAAATATGCATATGAAATCTCAAAGTTAATTAAAGCATTTAACGACAGATTCCCATACATGCAAAAGTATGAGGAAACGCTTTTTGGTTATTTTATTGAAGTATCACATTAATTATTAAGTAAATAAAATGTTTGGTATTTCTATTTTATATACTTTTAATTTCCTTAAGGAAGGTACATATGTAAAAGCTATAGAGCTAGGAACATCCAACATACGTTTAATAACCACATTTCTTGAATTATGCATGTACATATTATGTATGTAAATTAATTTACTGAATAAAAATGTAAAAACTGAAAATAAAAATACCTTCCACCTTCTAAGTTAAAATGTATGTATGTACAAACAGATTATAAGTATAAACTAAAATGAATGAAAAGCACATATTGTTTAATTCAGTTTCTGTACTTTTAATACGTTTATGAAAAGGATTAACTTAATTTGCAAAAGGGTTCATTTCATTTACAAAAAGAATAATTTCATTTGCAAAAGGATGAATTTTATTTGCAAAAGGGTGAAATTGACTTGCAAATACTGTATAAAGAAATGCTTAAATAGGTACGAAACACAAAATTATAAATTTCATCAGGCTCTAATTTTTACGAGGATTTGAGAGCGACGCCCTTTTTCCTCTTCACACGCTATCGTTTTTTTCTAGCGAGATTTCCAAAGTATCGAAGAATCATTTTGAGTTATGTAGTAACAAGTCGGTCATCTTTATCATTCCCCACTTCTTTAAGGACCGATACGTTTGCGCCTTTAGCGGTCCATGGTATTCTCAGCGCGTGTCGCCAGCACCACATTTCAAAGGCGTCAATTTTCTTTTCATATTTTCCTTTATGGTCCCGGTTTCTACGCCCTAAGTAAAAATTGAGAATACCAGACTCTGCACTAATTTACAAATTGTCGATAGTTTTGACCATTCCTATTAGAGATGTAGAATTTTTTCTAACCCTTTCCAGCTCCGAAGATTAACGGATCTGGCTAGCTGATTACTTCTATCGACTATCATTAGCTTGGTTTTAGTAATATTAATCTCGAGTCCTAGTTTTTTACTTCCACAGACAATTCTTTTGAACAGTTCGGCCATTTCAATCAATGTAGTATCGTCAGAATATTTCAGAATTGTCGATATCTTTATGGGATTTCTACATCTTAAGTAAAAATTGAGAATGCCAGATTCTGTACTAATCGTTTTTTTTTAATATCCTCCTGTTTTTCCAAATTCTCGATAGCTTTGACATTTTTATCCATCTCAATTCGCCTTTTGATATTTTTGAATTCACCTCCTGGAGTATACACTACGCGATCTCCGCCGGTCCTGGGCTTCTTCCTTCCACCCCTCAGTAGAGACGCGTCCGACTCAACCCTGAGGCCAGAATTGCGATGGTTGTTCTTCAGGTTAACTATAATCTTCTGGAACTCTATTCATATTACGCGTTAGAAGTATCAACTGCACCAATAACACTAATATTGTTCTTCTTTAAATTTTATCGTGGCATACAGGATCCCTCAGGCCTGAGAAATGTAGGATAGTCTGTCGAAAATTTGTCGTTGTGTTCTCTTGGAATAATATCCCCCAAAACATGGGTTTTATGTATTCTTCCACATTGTCCAAGTTCACATCTGCATATGCAATGTGATTATTGCTTTTAATTTTCTTCAATTAGTTTGGATTCCGATTTTTTGTAGCTAGATATTGTAGGCAGGTTATCTAAATCGATTCATCCTGAAGATTACAGATCTTCTAAATTTCTGACTTATTCTGAAATTTCTAACTTATTCAAGGATAAAATTTCAGATTAATAGCAACTTTCGACATAATGGATTTTAAATTTAACCGTGCATGAAATTGTAAATTGCCTAATCTTCCACCGCTATTTATCGCGATCTAAATGCGCACGCCTGCGATGACAGATTAAATTGCCCAAACAATGGAACAAGTCCTTGATTTCTCTTGTTCATCCCCGTCTTCTAGATATCATTTACACGCCGTTTGCGTCAGCACGCACGCTCCGTACAGGTGTAATATCGAAGGACGCGGTAGTTCTTTGTTCAATTCTAGAACCATCAATCACGTCGCGTCTTCTACGATTTCTTTTGTAAAAAAGTCTCATCCGGCACCATGTATCTTGTTGGTTAGTGACGATAATCTCTCGGATTCGAAGATGACGCCAGCTCGTTAAGTCATTGGTCTTCGGAGAGGTCGCGAGCATCACGTCTGGCTACTTTTTTCCCCCTCAGCGATTTCGTTCCCCGCGTCTATGACTCACGGTGATGGATGCGATTAAAATTTCTGTGTTTTGTCTTCAGATTAGCGCCGCCGGAGCAGACGGCGCAAAATGGCTCGCGGTAATTGAATAAATAAAGTACATACTCAATCTTTTTCGGATGTTGGCATGGAGTAAACTGAGCCAATTTATTAATGCACACTTTCTATTTCCGCGACCCACAATTTGCAAAGCCTCCAAATCGACTTTCCCTGTTTCTCTGGATAATTCTGTAATAAAATCTTTTTTTATTATTTAATTAATTTGTTATGTTTTTATTTTCAGGCACTGAGGAGAGGACCTCTGTGGCGGTGGGTTCTACTGCTGGGAGGATGGGTTCTTCTGGCGCTGGCATTCATTCAGCTGCAGGGAGGACCGCTTGGAGGATCTGGAAGCCATTCAGGCGGAGGGCGAGGTCTCTTGCAAGCACCACCGCCGCCTCCTCCGGCGGCAACTGCACAACCATTGGAACCAAAAATTGACCGCAGACCGCTCCCATCAGACGACATATTAGCATCGGAAGCAGCCATACGATTACCCAGTTTACCCATAGCGTATTGGGAAAAAAATAAAAACAAACAAACCGTTAAGTTTTATAAAAACAAAACTTGCGCAGCCTTCCCGACCATCTTCGATTTGGAATTCGACAACGTGTACTGGCAAACGTTGAGATCCAGCAACGGCACGTTCCATTTCTACGGAGCATACTACGACATACGACCAAACTCCCTGCTCGGTCCAACCGTCAGAGTCTTGGCAATGATAAATCGGATCGAACCAAACGTCATAACGCACTGCCAATTCTGGTTCGACAATCAAAATGAACCCGTCATCGTTAAAACGTTCGAATACAAATACATATGGTACAAGAAATGGGGTAATTATAAACAAGGCATATTTCAACCGTACTTAATAGCGTGCCAAATGCCGCCGCAGTATAAGAAAATAGTACCTGAATCCGTATCGCTCGTAGAAAAACCGTGCGATCGAGCGACAAACAATCTGCGCGTCATATACAATAAGCCGGCGGAAAAGAAACGCTTTGCCGTCTGCGTCAAAGGCTTGGATTTCTTCCACGAGGATTTATCAGTGCGATTAGTCGAATGGTTAGAATTGTTGGATTTATTGGGCGTGGATAAAGTATTCTTTTATCAGCTGCAAGTGCATCCGAACATTACGAAAGTCTTGCAATATTACGAGCAGCGCGGTAAAGCGAGCGTCACTCCGTTGACGCTACCGGGCGGACAGCCCAATGCGCCTGGATTCCAACACTTATACCTCACTAAGAAAACGAATAACAAACGACAGAACGAATTGATTCCGTACAACGATTGTTTGTATAAAAATTTGTATTCGTACGAATATATAGCGCTGCTGGATATAGACGAGGTTATCATGCCCGTCAAAGAAGATAACTGGGGAGCGCTCATGGACAAATTGTTGATCAAAGCGAACAAAGAACACAATACGCCGCGGGCTTCGTATAACGTGCGTAACGTTTACTTCTTGGACGATTTGCAGCACGCTCACGGATGGTTCCAAGACATACCGAAGTACATGCATATGCTGCAGCACGTCTATCGTGCGAAGAATTTCACTAAGCCGTTTCAGTATGTGAAATGTTTCCACGATCCGCAGAGAGTGTTGACGCTGCACAATCATTTTCCGTTGTCGTGCTTGGGATCGGCGTGCACGTCGTACGCAGTCGACACGCAGGACGCGCAGCTTCAGCACTATCGTGCCGACTGTGTCAAGACATTGAAGAAGAGTTGTGAAAAGTATCGTCAGGATTCGGTGATGGACACTACGGTGTGGAGGTATAAGGATGCGTTGGTGTCGCGCGTTACCGAAACGCTGAGAACGCTAGGGTTCTTCGGCACGGCCGATTCCTGATCCTATATTAAACTATACTTCAAGAGACTGATAATTAGGAAAGCTGCTCAATTACAGTGCCACCAACGTTGTATCAGGTAAATTATTATTAAATATCGTTAAAATTTAGATAAATCTACTAAATAATATACCGGAATGTTCTGTCCGATTATGTCATCTCTAGTTTTAACTCGTATGAATAATAATGAATTTACTGAAACAATGGTTTCGTCTCAGTATTATCACTGTATTAATCACCCCAACGAGATAAAGCAAATTTGGAGAAGTTAAATCATAGTCATCTCAGATCGATGATGATGTTGTAGATTGCTGAAAAACTCAACTTAACACTTATCAAATATTTGCCTGTTCGGAACAATAACGAACCTTTCTTAGACCGTTATTATGTTGAACAATGTGAGAAAAGGAGCATACTGTGAGCCTGGCAATCTTAACCCACTACCTCGAAACCGAGCTTAAGCCACGATAAGAGAATGCTATGTATGTTGAGAGACATCAAAGAGTTAATACATTCATATTGCTCGAATGAGGTTCCATTATATTGGCGCCTTATGACTCCTCGAATTCCCTCAGAATTGAGAAGATACAGAAGAAATTTCTTAGGTATCTCTATATGAGGGAGTTTGGATTCTACCTTATTATAAGTTTATACCCCAGCGCATGGATACAGGGCTGCCTGGGGTATGTAACCCTCGAGAAAAAAAGGTCGATTTACTTTTACTAGTCGTATTCCTGTCAGTGTTGGAAAAAGTCAGGAAATGACATTTTCGAGTTCTAAGAATTTCTATATTTCTTTGAGTACATGCTTGGGAACGTAACTCTTCCCAGACAGTCGTCAATCAAAGACCTGGGAATTCTGTTCCACTCCAAATTTAGATTCAATTCACATGTATACGAGGTATGTAATAGGGCTTCAAGAACGTTGGGCTTTGTCTTGAGAAATTTTCTTTACATACATAGCATCTTAGTAATAAGGTTGCTATACGATACATTGATTCGAAGCTTGCTTGAATCAGGATCTATCGTCTGGGTGACATATGACGCTTCGAATATCATCGGGCTAAAGAAAATCCAAAAGATTCTTAAGATATTTCTACATGAGGGAATTTGGATTTTACCGGAGCTTATGGTGCATGGATTCAGGGTTGCCTGGGATATGTAACTCTCAAGAAAAGAAGGTCAATATACTTGGCAAAGCACTTCTTCAAGCTGTTGGTTGGCGCAGTACATAGCCCCCTTGTACTGTGCGAGTTGCCCTTATGGGCGCCACCTCACTACCATCGAGCTCGTTCGTATGTGCTTTTTCTTCCGCCAAATGCGAGGACAGAAACTCTCCGGTAACCGGAGCTATTACTCTGCTCAACCACTTGGCTGAATATATAGATATATTCAATGTCAAATATAACCGTTTTGTTGATATTTTATATGAGATTTTATAATTCTTTTCTTCTCTTTATTGTAATATATGCTGTTTTTTTCATGTTATTATTATGTTTTTATGCGTGATTGGCGACCTGGGTTATTCTGTAATGCTAATCACGCATTGTCTTTATAAAAAATAAATAAAAAATTAGCTTCGCTAACTCATGGAAAGGTTCAATTTGGAAATATATTGTCTACAAATGGATAATTTTAACATAGAGTTTAAGAAAAAAATTCTTCGTTCTTCGAAGAGTTTAAAAAATAATGAGAGCGGCAAGACATAATACATGCCCATATGCCAAGGACGAAACCTTGAACCCCTGAGAGTCGAAGAGTACAGTTTCAAGGCCATCCAGGAATTCACACACCTCTCAACGAAGAATAAAGTCAAGCTATACTTGACCCTCATCAGGCCCGTCTTAACATATGGATATCCTGGAGAGGAGGATTCCGAGACGGATATTTGGAGCCGTATTCGACTACTGGGAATGCCTTGTCCGAAGCAACGAGGAGCTGTACCGAGTATACAAGGATATACCGGTGACCTGGTTACGTGTCGAGGATGCAGGACAGTCAGCCGCCGAAAAGGTTTATGGTTACAGACCTTCCTGTCCTCGAAGGAAAGGAAGACCGAGGCTGAGGTGGTTGAACTGTGTTCAGAGGTACGCTGCATCATTGAAACATACTGGAAGATGTAGCGTCGTGGCGACAGATCGGATAAAATAGAGAAGGGTATTGGACGAGGCCGGTGCTCTATAATAGGGCTGTTGCGTCTACGATTATGATGAAATTACGACAATGCAAAGCCCTCCGTACTCACGGGATCTGCATCATCCGATTATCATCTGTTTCTCTCACTGTAGAATTTTTTTTTGAAATAAAACGAATCAAATGAAAGCATTCCTTGAGTTTTTCGCCTAAAATATGAGTGGACACTTTAAAAATTACCATCATGCTGAAATGAGGTCGTTTATGACGCTGAAAATCATATTTTTCAGTAAAAATTAATGGACAGAACTTACCGGTACACCTAATGTTAATAAATAGATAATCGATGATGTTGTATTATGCATCTCGGCACTAATTCTTCTCAAATATTTATTTTTAAACATATAAATATTTGCATTTTATAAACATTTGTTTTAAATTATTGATATTTGCATATTTGTCCAAACAAAATAATTGATTAATAATCGTAAAAAAATATTTTCAACAACCTGTCGCCAAAATAAAATTTGCACACATTTCATTTATTGTTTTGTGTGATATCAGCATTTATTTAATTATTCATCGAGTGCAATATTAATTTTATTTATTTATGATTTCAGATGACCATGGCTACGCCCGTTCCGAGAATTGAAATACGATTTATATCGACGTCTCCGGATTGAACGAGTGGTTGTGATATATTGTGTGCGGAAAAAAAAAATTAAATAAAACATTATAGAAAATTTCCTATATTTATTAAGTGACACGGTGAACTATGAAAGACATGCTTATAATAAATAATCACTTGTGATATGTATTTCTCAAACTATGTAGATTAATACATGTAATAATTATGTTTGTTCGATATATAAATGGAAATTCTCAATTCGATCGATCGATCTTTGCTTAATTGATTGTCGAATTGAGAAACAGTCATGATTAATTATTTATAACAATAATTTATGTACTGTGTCCGTAGTATTAAATAATAATTTCCATGTATTGCACAGTAATTTCCTTTCATTTTAGATTTAATTGTTTTTTTTTTTGGGGATTATTGTGTCGTTAATACGATTTATTAGAAACTAGTCAGCAAGACAGTGATTTATTTATTTGCGCTCTGATATTGATTTAAGTTGTATATCAGAGCGTATTAATTGGAGTATATAAAAAAGGGATTAGTGTGATTGATGCTCAGCTAATCGGCATTACAATTGAATTAGAGATAAAGAATTAGACGAAGAAAAAAAAAACTAAGCGTGATGTAAATATATTATCGAAAATGTGTGGAATGCGTTTCAATCTATTATTTTAAGACTGTCAATTCTCAACGCGTGGGAAATTAATTTAGAACGTATTTTGTCGAATCGATATCTATATTTTTTTCAGCCGAGAATAATATTGATTCAGCGTTATTTAAGATAAGCCATTGTACATAACTATCCGTAATTGGTAATATGTATTTTTATTTTCAATTTTATATGTACATATATAAAAAGTATTGTAATTATTTTTCCAAATTCGCCGTAAAATTATCCTAGTGATTCCTAATGTTATTTATTTGAGTATTCAAAGGTGAATGATTATCGTTAGAATGCATTGTAACTAATTATGCCATAGAATTATCCGTAGTCGATTTTTAAATTCACCTTTGGATCCGATGGGCGGCCCTGAATAGTCGAGGGCCGGACTGCAGTTGACTGTCTGTGCCAAATTCTAGGTATTTTTATTTTTCGCACGATTTACGCAGGCGCAGGTAAACGTCTTTGTGCATTACATCCACATTTTGAATGATTAGTCATTGTACGTAATTTATTATGCAAATGATTATTTATATTATTATAAATCTAATTTTCTATCGATATTGACTTTTTTTAATTGAATTTATAATTGTTAATGCACTTTGTAAATATTATATATTTTTGAAATGTATTAAAAATTTCAAGTATAATGTTGTGTTTTATTAAAAATTATCCTATCACATTATTTAATCACAATCCTAATCCTCATCTCTGGTATAAGCAGTGGCAGATTTATAGGTATGCTTATAGGAGCATCAGGCCCCCGATCATTGGAGGCCCCAAAATTTAATCTACAACAAAAATCTCATAAACATTTATACAATATTCTTTACTATTTAAAAAATCTATTTACCAATGCCGATAACATGTGTAGATCAGTGTTCCCCAACCTTTTTAGACCTGTGGATCGGTAAAAAAAGGATTTTTTTGCAAGAGTACATGAAATTATGTTCTCCGTGAAGGGATTTTTAAACCAAAGATTTTTTTTATAGATAATAATGATTAATTTTTAGTACCAATGCCTTCAAGTGTTGGCTTATTACATTTAAAACACCTTTCCTGTCGACGTTAGCAGCAATTAAAAATTCTTGCAAAAGTGGAAACATTTCTAAATCCTCCACTTGTACACGACAATCCCAAAGAAACAGCTCCTTTTTAAATGCATCAACCTTATTTCTCAATTTAAAAATATTTGTACAGAACACCTGGAGAGAAAGATTAAGGTCATTAAGTAAACTAAATATGTCCGCCATATATGCGAGTTTATTCATCCATTCCTCGTCTAAAAAAAGTTCTAGTGGAGCGGAGTTTCGCTCTCTCATAAAATGTTTTGCTTCTTCCCTTAATTCAAAGAGACGTAAAAGAACCTTTCCTCTCGATAGCTATCTCCATCTCCATAGGATATGTATGGAGAAGTAGATGTTGATGTTGCGAGTCCATACTCTCGCACAGTAACAGTCTTAAGTTCATGGATCGACTACGAATTTCAATTATAATCTTCACCGTGTCGTTCATTACTGTGTTTAGTTCTGGAGAGAGCTTTTTTGCAGCTCTCGGTGAATTATACAGTGAGTGGACAACATATCTGTATGGGCAACAATCTTTATTCTTGCAAATACACCTGAGAGATGTCCAGTCATGCTCGCTGTGCCGTCTGTACACACTCCGACGCATTTGCCCCACTGCGATTGGAGTTACTCGTCAAGAACACCAAATATCTCCGAACTTGTAGTCCGTCCAAGTAAGTCAAGACAGCAAAGATATTAAATTTTGCATACTGTTTGTGGCCCGGTGGAAAGTCTCTGGAGCCCAGCACTGGGCCGTGGACCACCGGGTTAGGGAACACTGGTGTAGATGAGAGAGCTTTCTCTATACACACGTTTATAATTCGTCCCCATCTTTAGACAACAGATAACCCAATCATATGCTACTAGGGGCCTCTGAAATGTAGTTAGCATCAGGCTAAGAGGTCACTATTCGCCACCGAGTATAAGTTCATTAAATTTAGAATATATATAGGTAACATACATATCATTACGATAATACAGTATGTGGAAGAGACCTATTACCTTCTCTTTATAAAAATATTTATGTAGGTAGTTGGCGCATTGGAATTATTTAATTTAATGCCATCTATCCTTCGTTGAATAAATAATTATATACAAATAATATAAGTTTTAAACCAACTGATTACCAAATTAATCCTCCAGCCTAAATCTATGAATTCTAATAAATTTATTTTCATCGTATTTTAATCGAAACCCTTATTTCTGATGATCTTAATTTGTTTATTTGACTTCGATTGATGGATGGCATAACAAAAAATTCTATAGTGCTCTTCACCCATATAAAGATTCGATAAAGATACTAAAGATGCAAGTGGAATGAGTCTCTCACACTAATATTCCCTCCAGTGTCAAAGCACGACACTGCTTATTTTAAATATTATTTCAGTTAGATTGCATTGTATTGATTTAATGACTCCGGTGACATAGTGAGCACTCCACTCTTCTGTGTCTATCTACAATGCTTAGTATAAGCTGTTCATATTATCATTACTTCTTCCAAGATTTTTAAAGTAAATAAATCCGTTTAAAGGATGTGATAGAGAGTATCGTTTTCGTAAACTTCGAAGTCCGTGTATATAATGTAAAAAAAAAACAATTATGGACTGTTTAAATCAAGTTTCATCTGCCTTATCTGAAATAAGTCTAATCAACACTGAAATTATTACGTTGACACATGACATTGGTGGAGAAGGTTTTCATATCTATTCTCAATGTGATGTCAATGAATTACTTACGGATAATGCCTTGAATGACAATGATATTATTGGATTAACTTAAAACGTCTTTGAAGAACACGAAAACGATAACGAAGTGGGAAAAAATTCCATCCCTCTCACCGCAAATGTAATCCGAGACGGTCTTTAACTTTGCAACAAACAGGCATGAATATTTGTCAGATTTGTCTAGATCTTCGTGCCAGGAGTGACATGTCTTCTTCATAGCTGGCAATTAGGGTGTTGGGCATATCATCAGTATATAGTAAATACAGGATTGGACCAATTACGCTTCCCTGTGGTACTCCAGAGTTAA
>JAGXCT010033362.1:0-10399 GCA_022495035.1 Philopotamus ludificatus | reverse complement strand
AAACGTTATAGGGGGGAACGTTATATGAGAGGATGTTATAGGGGGGTTTACTGTATATATAAAAAAAGTATGATTTCTTCAAAAAATGAGATTAATCAAAATTGCAAGAAAACCGATTATTATATATTTTTCAATATTCTAAAATAATTATACCCTAACGGAATAGACTTCGGAAAATCAAAGCATAATGGTGATAAAAACTACATCTTTATAGTTGGTGTATAACGTAACAGTGATAGTGTCTAATCTCGGAATTGTTTAGTTAAGCTTCGAGCACGTGTTGCCAGTATGTTCGGTGAAAAAGCAATTGTCATGCCGGCGTGACAATAGCGGTTAAAGTTAAAGAAAAAATTCGATAACATTCTCCTTTGAATAAATGCTGGATCCGTTTTCGGATGAGCCTCCTTCTATTCTTTGCTTACACTTACTAGAGACTAAGTGAGCAATGTTTCCATTACAGTTTTTTTTTACAAACTCATCGATTAGCACGAGACACTTACTCGTTGAGCATACGTGCCTTACCAGACTCACATGTGACATGTGGCCTTCCCTTTTGTATCCATACTGTGGGGACTTATGCTGTGAAGGTATGCGATTATCGAAAGAGTTTTCCCTCTCTTGGCCATTGCTCTCATCTTCTCTAGGCGTGATTATTAACTTTGTTGCCCAATTACAATCCTTTCATCATGGGATATACCTCCTCAAAGAGAGGTTCACCTAGAAAGAAGGAAGAGGAGCAAAATTAGGGTAGTTCAGTTTAGGGTTTTCCTTCCCAAGGAATAAATAACATAAAATACGTGTGCATTTGTACTCAATTTTAAAATCGGAACCTATTTCAGATTGATATAAAATCCATTTTCAAAAGCAACTTTGTGAATTATTTTTAACAACGGCAATCATGAATTGAGGTTATGTGCGGGCTATTACGACTACTTCTCGAATAATGCTATGAAGCGATATAAGTGTATAATGTAGCGTTACATCATTTTTTACAACAATGCATACAAAATCTTACAATTTTTATGATAAGCGATAGTAGCGAGTACGTTTTGTTAACCGTTTCATTGAAGCATTGAATCGAAAAAATAGATCTAAAACTTATTTTTCTTATTTATGTAATATTTTTTTATCGGATGGTATTAAATTAATGTAATTTTATTGCAGTTTTATTTTTATGTTGATCGATTTTTATGTGTAATGCTTTGTTTGTTAATTTATATTTGTTTTATCTTGAAATTAAGAAAAATAAGGCCGCCCAAAAGCCAGATGTGGAAATGGAGGACGACAGTGCCAAGACGTCCGACGCCGACAAAGGATCCGACGCCGAGGTGAAGCTGAGCGAGGGCCAGCATCCGGTGTGGAAGAGCCAGAGGAAGATCAAGGCGGCCAAAAAGGCCAAGAAGGCCAAGGCCAAGAAAGGCAAGAAGACAAAGAAGGTGGTCGGAAAGAACAAGGCGGGCAAAGCTAAGAATTAGATGTAACTGTCTTATTTACGGAATATTCACTACATTATTTTAGTTAAAAACTACATATTTAAACCTAGTATTTTTTTGTTTAGTTTATTAGAATAAAAAAATATAATTTACTTAATGTGATTATCGTGACTACGTCTTCATAAGGATACATGCTTATCAATTAATAAAACAATAGAAATTATTAGTCCATGACAATTTTGCAAACAGTCGTTCTCGTCTATGACAACAGTATGGCGTACTCGAGAAACAGTAACAAAGGAATACGTGATAAAATTATTCATACGATGTGCGAATGCAACGCTCGACCCGAGATAAAAAATTCCGTCGTCGTTCGTTTGCATAAATATGAAATGTCCAACGACAGAATGTCCGACGTTGCATCGATCGGTTGAATATCTGTATGTTGAATCCGGATTATTTTGCCGCAAAAATGTCTAGTTTCCAATCAAAAATATTACATCTTTTGAATAATTCCTAATTATTTCTAGTCATAAAGGCATAGTTTGCACTTATACTAACATTGGTTGACGCGTGTGCAATACGGAGAGCGAGAGAGGTTTTCAAATGACTTGAGGAATTTGTAATAACGCTCGATGTTTATATATAGATTGTATTTTTTTTTTAACCGGAGATGTTTTGTATTTATTTATCGGATGAATCAACATATGGACGTTTGCTCACGGCTTTCAGGCATGTATTATTAATTAAATTATTACTTATTACATTCTCAGAGCTCAATTGAAATATGAGGCGGATTGAAAGGTTACAAGTGATTCTATCAAAGTTGTGACATTTTTACGTTTTTTTTTTTTTATTAATATTAATCTCCCCTAATCCTGTCAGAGGAAAGATCCAGTCATCCAGAAGACCGGCACACATCGTAACAAATTATTCGGGATTATCGCACGAGACCAGTGAGACAAGTGACTGAAAAGGCTGTTGCTCTCGATCAGTTTTTTTATTATTATTTTTCGTGAGGTCGGGTCAATCCCGCTCTTGCGTTTCTATCGACCGGCGTCGTTTCGTCACGCCGGTTAATATTGTATAACAAGAAATGTGTCAAAGTTACGAGAAGGAGGGCGAATTTCATAGCTTTTTTGTAAACATTTTTTTTTTTGATAAATTTTCGAACAACGGATTGCATTGACGATGATCGGTTACGATGCCGCATACCTTAAGTATGCATGCTCCGCCACGAGCTTATCTTGTTCCTAATTTGATGGCATTAGCGCTATCGGTATATCATTTTTTTATTAATTGCATTTAACGTACGTATATAATATCAATCTTGTATCGAAAAAAAATTATGATATCACGCAGAGGGGATTAGTCATTACGCCCTTAATGTATACGGTGATTATCGTTTTTTATTTATTTAACCCTTTAAATACCCTTGGAAATTTCTAATAATTTCTAAATGATATTTTTGTGATTTTTCTATTAAGGAATACGTTTATTGATTTATTAAAAATAATTTAAAAGACAAAAACATTTTTTTTATTATTTTTTTTCTCTTCTAAGTCTCTAATGTACGTTCAGGAGTTAATATATTAAATATTTTTTAACAAAAATGTTAGCAGGATGTATCGGCTGTAAGGGTATTTAAGAGGGTTAAACGTATCGAAGGTGCCAATATTTATTCAGTATTGTATTGATGTACATAATACGCGGTTGACACTTTCCCCGTTCAATTTTTCTCAAATTGTTTTGTGATCTTTATAAAAGACTTTGGATATTAAATGTAAACATGTAAATATGACTATTGTGGCAGTCATTGCATGTCGATTGGTAAATATCGATCCTTTTTGCGGCGATGTCGTGCGGGCGCGGCATTGAAAGACGTATATTCACGCCATCTATGTATGCTATATATATACATGACATTATTCGCACGAAAAGGATCGATAAACGACTGACAGGTTGACGGAAAATTGTTCTTTAACATCTTTCTTTATGGAAAAAAAAATTAAGAATACTTATGCTTTAAGCACAATATAGTAAACACAACAAGTTCATCGGTAGTAATATTAAAATAAAATAATATGTCTAATCTATGTAATTTACTGCATAATAAAGAATCTTTCTCAAAAAAAAAAATGCTTTTTATTGTATTTTTTTATTATTATTTTACATTGTTTTTATAAAATATAATAAAAAATAATATGTATTAATCATATAATAATATTGTCGTATAAAATATATTTTGCTACATTCCGAGCGCACTAGCGCTTAAAATATTCGCCGATAACAAGAGGTATGTATGTACATTTATATATTTAAATCGCAATAGATTCACGCATCCATTTACATTAAATTCATCACCGTCTTACCTGCAAAAAATATCATAATTAAATTACGCTCGATTAATTTACGATAAAATTGCTTACGTCAAAGTCTTTATCTCGTCTACCACCATCCGCTGTTCCATCCGTGGTGATCGTGATGGTCGTGGTGTTCGTAATGCTCCTTATAAATCGGCACGTGCACTTCTTTATATATGGGAACGTGCTTGATGATTGGGATTTTTTCGACGTGATGATGATGCACGGTGTGCACATGGTACGGCACGTGGATCACATAGTGTTTGCTGAAAATATCGGATCAATTAAATATGTGAGGATTGTCGCGGCTTCGTATCAAAATGCTTACTGGTGGCCTCCCCAGCCCCATGTCGGAGTCGGCGCGGCTCCGGCAACTACGATCAGCGCCAACAGAGCGAACTGGAAAAATTATACATCGATACGATTAAAATGCAGCTGCGTTTAGAATGCACATGGTAATATAGGGCTCGCGCAAAATGAGAAGAATTAAATGGGCGATACCGTTCTCGATTCGTCTCGTACGTTTTAATCGGCGAATATTCCATATCCTTCTCACTTTGAGCGCTCTGAATATAATAAATAAATACATATTAGATTCTATAATACAATAAGTCAAAGATAAGTAAGTAATGTTGATAAATTTGGGCATGGGAGATACGTTCCAGATATGCGTGTTAGAAACTGTAATGTGTACATACAAAAATGGGAGATGCGTTCCGTTAGTAATATTTATGCATAGAATTATTTTAATAATTTTCTTATAAATTTTGCACGGTTTTGGATCAATATTTTGAATGAAATTTTATTTATTTTTTTAAACCGCAAATGAATTAGCGTATTTTCTTGATAGTGTTATTAAAAAACCGTGTAAAAAAGATAGTATTTTTAAAATTATATTGTAAAATGCGGACTCACAGCTAGTTTTCTCCACATGTTTTTTTTTTTTTTGGACAAATATAGAAGTTATCTGTGGTACGTTCTGTCGAGGAGCGACACTCTTGGAATATTATCACTTGTTTGACAACAGCCGGTATATATAGTTGGTGGTACGCAGCGACCTCCTCCTACGACCAGCACCATCGACCCACCCCACTAGGAAATTGATCTCGACTAGTTTTTGGCTCGTCAACGTGGTAGCCATTGACACAGATTAGTACGCCGGCGATGGAACACCTGGTCCAGGGCAATCCTTCTTCATCGAGGCTGCATAGCATCGGGGCGCTCCTCTCGCATGCAACTGTGACGCTCTTTCCCAATGTGCATTCTTGGGATTGGATTAATGGAATGTCGTCATCTTCATTTAAAACGCACGCTATTGCCTCATCGTTTAATTGTAGGATCATACGAAGTTAAAGAACTATGCGGATATTTTAAAAATATTTCCTTAGTCAATGTCAGCTCACTGTTGACAAAACATGTTCACGTTTTTTTCGTCTTTGGGAATAGGAAGAAATCGTAGAGGACCATGACCGACGAATACAGATACAGAGGCATCATAACAATGTTGTTTTGTATGCACCAAGGACAATTATAACCAGGGGGGCGCCGTCCATATGGCGAGATTGTGCGGCGCACAGAGGCGCCGGAAAATTGGGAGCGCCAAGAAGATAAGTAGAGATGAAAAATCCCCCTAACCATTTGATCTTAAACGTTTTCATGACCTAATTTCATTATAGTATTCCTTTCAGATATAGAATTATTTTTAAATAATTTGCGCTAAAAATATAAATAAAACAACGATTTCAAAGTCCTTCATAAATTTAATAAATTGTTTATTATTCTCGAAATTCCCCAGAAGGTCAACCTTCCAAATACATAATATGCAATCTTTAAACGTTTTATTTTTATAAATTATCACTTGATTTAATTAATAAATTACAAGAAAACTAGATAAATTGCGTCTGCGAATAATTGATGTTAGAATAGCGAGTTGTTTGTTTAATGTAATGTTTAATCCCATGCCGATTTCACATGGCCAACCATTTATTTTGTGTCAAAATATTACTTGCAAAAGGTAACGTAAGGTGTAAAATGATGTGCAATGCTAAAACTCACCGGTGGTCCGCCTGAAATTATTTTTTAACTTTTTTCGCACGTTTTTCTACTATAATCAATTAATAATATTATATATGTATTAAAATTAGACGTGAAATTAGAAAAAAAAGTGAAAATAATCAAAACATATTTTTGTTTAAACTCGGTCCAGTAAATTCTCAAGTTCTCTTTTCACTAACTTGAAGCAGGAGCTGTGATTGCAGCTTATGAAGAAATCCTGAAACTCGATAAGCGATATTTGTAGATTTAAAATTAAAAAAACATTCGAATGATCAGAAAAAACACTCGTTAGAAGAAGATTAGTTGCTATGATTTTTCAGGCAGGGGCACGCCGTCCATATGGCCAGATTGTGGAGTGCAACAGGCGTAGAGGCAAACATGTAAAAATATTAAATACATTACATTTCTTAAAGTAGACATTAAATAATATGAAACAATATAAGTGATTATCTACAGTTCGTCTTTTAAAGCACACTAGGGAAGTACAGGAGCGCTAATTGAAGTTCTGTACACACATTCCTAAGGCATTAATGCAGATGTTTATTATCCACAATTAGAGAGATTCAAGATGAAACTCGATTAAACTCGTCCAGAACTGGATGGCGTCATCTCGCACTGCAACAATGTAACACGCTCAAATTTCAGCGAAAGATAACCTAAAAAAAATAATGACTATTATATGGATTGTACTTGATTTAAAAAAAATCCCCCTTGGCGTCCCTACTTATATGGCGCATGCGTGCGTCGCACAATCTGGCCATATGAACGACGCGCCCCTGTCTTCGATTAGTGTCATTGATAATTCATGGGAAGGTCAACCATTAAAAATACTATCAGTACTTGGTTGTGGTCATCAACCACAATTATAATTGGGTTCTTGTTACAAATATTAGCCGTATGTATGGAAATAATAAGTTAATTTTAAATAATAAAAAAATATATTTGACAGTTATTTTATTATATAACCAGTGTTATGGCTTGTTGGTAACATGCACATTATTTCGATAATGCAAGTTAATCGCAACTGAGCTAAGTTAGTAGTCGGATAATTTAGTTTCGTCTAACGAAAACTATGAATTCAGGGAATTCTTTATAATACTGGGGCCAGGGGGTATGTATTAATAAGAGGATAACACCCATTAACACTGCATGTTTAATAAAAATATTTATGTAGGTAGTTTGGCGAGTTGTAATTAATTAATTAAAAACCATCCTTCGTTGAATATATATTTATAAAACAAATAAATAATATAAATTTTAAAAATAAAATATGAAAAATACCATTTTTATGGCTTGTAGGTAACATATATAATGCAAGAGAACCGCGACTGACCTAAGTTTTAGAATTAATATGTATTATAAAATAATATAAATTTCAATCCAACTGAAATAATATTAAAAATTAACCAGTGTCGTGGTTTGGCATTGGGTGGAATATTAGTGGGAGCGAAACATTCCTCTTGCATTTTTAGGGTCTTTAGAATCTTAATCGAGTCTTTATCTGGGTGAATGACGCTCTGGAATCTCTATGTTATGCCATAAATTATTGCTCAAGATGTAAGGGAATGAAATTCTCACTCTCCCCCCAGTGTCATACCATGACACTGACTAATTATAATATTATTTTCAACTATTTTGAAAAAGAGGAATTATAATGTAATATTAAATCCTTCTGTCCAATCTTTGTCAAATCTTTAAATGAATAAATAGCGCTTTGGAAGAGCACCAATTAGAGGAAGAGACCCATTACCTCCGCATGTTTTATAGACATATTTATGTAGGTAGTTTAGCGCGTTAGAATTAATTAATTTTATTTTAAATTATTATAAAACAAATAACATAAATTTTAATCCAACTGAAATAATATTAAAAATTAACCAGTGTCGTATTTTGACACTCGGGGGAATATTTGTGCGAGAGACTCGTTCCCCTTGCATATTTAGAGTCTTTAGAATTTTTATCAAATCTTTGAATGCACGAATGGCACTTTGTAATCTTTCTGTTATGCCATTCATCCATCCTAGTCAAATATAGATAAATATAAATCACAGAAAAAAATGCATATGTAAATGTTAGTCGTTGGAGAGTCGATTGCAAAATTTTTAACAGTAGCTATTATGTGAATGCGTAATTTTTCAGCGATAAATGTTTATTCAGACCGCACAATGGACGACATTTTTTTTCTCAGTGCATGCGTGTATTATGCACCATGTACGTGATGCAATTTCTAATGCCTAGCCGTCTTAACCAGAGCAATAATATCCGCAAACATGAGACCCTATATAGAAATCGGACAATTCTAATGCACGTAATAGACAATTTGTCGTAATACCAAAAAGTAAACACCATAATCAAAAATCATGAAATAATAACCGGTCGCCACCGCAATCGAGGCGAGGTGCATCTTGCTGATGATTTTCACACGTGCATCCAGATTCGCTTGTGCAACTGGCGACATTTTGCATTATTCGCGATTGCATTTAATTGTTTTCGGGCGTTCACTATAAATATGTTTAATGCACTTTAATGTATGGCCGAGAGTCGTACTTGGCATTTATCTTCACAAGGTGAATCGACCGATTTTTTTCAGTGAAAAAAAAACGCGGGAAAAATTGTGGATGACATTTTGAATGCGGTGGGTGTGCTTCAAACGAAATTTCTGCACGTCGAATATTCGCGGTGATTTACATAACCCACCATTTAAAACTATACCGTAATACTTGTTGACCCGCAAAGTTGATCAGCGCCGACAATGCCCATCCACCTATTGCACAATGGACGAGGAAAACATAAAAATGGCGTACAGGAAGAGCAAAAGTTGTCTTCTGGTATTCTCAGGAAGTGATCCGGGGACAGGAAAAATTACGAAAAAATAAAAACTTGATTGTGACAGTCGGCGTACATATTCTGTGCATATATGCCGGAGGCTAGGAAAGAGGTTATATTTCACTTATTCTTAACATACCACAGTGGCTGTGTAATAGTTGCGCAATGAATTTTCATAATTTTTCAATGAATAACTCTAGAAAATCTATATAACGAGTCGATTTAAGACCAAATATAATATATATTCAATTAAGATTACACATGTCATCGTACAGCTTGATCATCAACTAAGTAACTAAGTTATTGATCACGAAGGTATTAGGCCATCCGGAAAGAAATCCATGTTTATTTTATTGGCATTACTTACTACCATTTCTCATTCTCACTTTACCGTAAAATATCCATTTCTAGCCTCTGGTTATAATTCGCTGAAAAAAGGTTGAGATCTTTTATTCACAAACAGAAGCGCGCTGACAGTATTCGGTGCCTATGTGCAGAACTTTAATCATCGCCCCTATGCGTCTGATGTGCTTGAAATGACGAAATACGGGCAATCACTTATATATTATATAATGTCAATATTAAGAAATGTAATTTATTTTAATAAATTATTATTTTGTAATATTAGATTTTTCCTACTTGGTGCCCCAGCGCCTGTGTGCGCCGCACAATCTAGCCATGAGGACGGTGATTCCCTGCACGCTAAATCTGTATGACTCTTTAAGGTCTTAGATTGATTTAGAGACGTCCTGTAATTCTCAAAAGCTAAAATTGACATCTATTTTCAGACAGCGTTAGTCCATATATCTCGTTTTTGCAGCCTTGGCGGTGATTAAGCCCTGATCATAAAAAAATTAGGATGCTGTGACGAATATGTTATTTGTTGATTGCAGTTTTTGACATTTTATTCTTAAAAATAACTTATATAATATATTATATAAATCAATTAATCGAAAATAATTAGCAAGACTTGTTCATAGATCAGAAGAATTAGAAGCAAGTTCTTAAAAAAAAGCTTTTCACCAAATTAATTGAGAAATGCAAAAAAAACTTAATCATACCTCGCTTATTTCATTTTGTAGATTTTGTAGTCAAACAGATCAACCAAATTTCATAACTTAATTGTACAGATAATGAGGAATTTTTAATGTTTAATTCGATTTAAGACCATTTCTACTTACAATCAAAGCATAGGAAAATAGAAAAAAATCTAAACGACTTTTCGTATGACATTCTATTAAAAATTATTAAAAAAATATTTTAAATTATTGCTATCGTGCTATCTGGAGTAAAAAGAGTTGGGCGAAAAACCTATAAACGTTTTACAATAGTTATAAATTACATTAAGAACAGACCTTTGAGAACTAGGCTGACTGTAAAGCTTAGTGTAGATATGGAAACTAATTATAACTCAATTCTGAATCTTTGTGAAGTTTGGTAGATATAGATATCAACCTTTCTTCAAGAAAATAACCTCGAAGAGGCATGGTTGTATCAAACTATTTTTTTTTTTTAATTGACCTTTTTTTCCGAAATCAAATTCCCAAAAAAAACCTAGTTGACATGTTTCACTTTCAAAAGATTTCTGAGCACTACCTTGAATACTAGGATGCCTTAGTGCTGCATTTTTCAAATTATTTCAAATACCTTGATTTCCGGTCCTGTATCTTAACCCTTTCAGTGCGGGGCGCATGACGTACATGCGCAAACAAATCGTGTCCA
>JAGXCT010033361.1:0-35598 GCA_022495035.1 Philopotamus ludificatus | reverse complement strand
GGCCCATGCCCTCAGCGAATGAGAGCCTTGTGGCTGGCAAATGATGATGATGATGTATATATAAGGTCCGAAATAAATCCATCATTTCTTATTCTTAAGTTAAGTTTGGGACCGGACACAGTTTAGGAAACACCTCTGTAAGTTTTTTTTTCTTGTTGTATGGTTCACCGGCTTAATTTTTTGTGTCAAAATAATCAAGTTAATTAATAATTTAAATTAAGAAGGCAGTGGGCGAAGCAAAACATTTCTTTGTCTTGATCTATGACACATGTCGATTGGTTCACTCAGCTTAATAAATCCTAAGGTATGGGATCATCTACTCAATAGTGTTTGTAAGAGAAGAGAACCGAAATCCTTCAAGAAACATATTTGGGTTACCTGGTTTGGAGACATGAACGTTTGCTGGTAGCAAATAATAATTGGCTGGAAACGTTTGAAATGTAATCTTAACGAAGAATCTTGAAGATTTTATTGAGGGAACGGGTCAAGAATACAACTGTAATTAGTAGGAGTTTCTGGCAACCGTAAAATTTAGTACTTGAGACACATCAATGATGAATCAAAGTAGACTGCAGACTAACCATCAAGGAGGAAAAAGTGAAGGGTAAATGATGGTTGGGAGGAACGAAGCTGTTGTGGTTCCGCAATATTCACAACGGGACCATATCCAGTATTCAGTATCCAATATCCAGGCCAATTCAGTGACATGTGTGCTGCTGGAGCTGCCCGTAAATTAAATACGAATTGGCCCTAACCTCGTCCGATTATTATTGTTACAATCCACACGCGACAGCTCGGTTCCCGGGCTTTGACTGGCGACCTGACCCGTATTCGAAGAGCCAAAGATAACCCGGAGCACATCCATCGTCGTGACATCATGGTTGAGACGGAGGAGCCTCCAGGTGGCAAAGATCCCCCTCAGGGTTAATATGCCACTTAAATAATAAATAATCACGCCAGCTCGAAAACAATCGCGTCCTTCGAAGGGGGTCTCTTAGGGACCCTAAGCATTCAAGAAAGTCAAGATATTGATGATGACAGAAAAGAAAAGCTATCTGTTTTATACGAGATGTATTACAGCGAATTGTAAAGCATCCATCCTCTGTAATAATAAGGGGATGTAAAGCATCTCAGGGTTTGTGGCCTCTGAAGTGACCTTAATATTTTTAAACACATATTTATTGACAAAAATAAAGCAAACTTTGCTCTATGAGTTTGATCAATATGATCTTCTTGCCTATCCTGACGACATAGACTTGTGGCCAGATCTTGGGCGGCTCTCAAGGATGCATGCCAGTGAATAATAAGAGTGGCAATTGGCATGGATCAACGAGACCAAAACAAAACACATGTCCATAAGCCAAGGACGAATCCTTGAACCCCTGAGAATCAAAAAGTACAGCTTCGAGGATGTTCAGAAATTCTTACTCATTACAAATAACAATGAAACCAATTTGGATAAAAGCATCTACGGTTGAGATTCCTCGCAAAGAACACAAGAGTCAAGCTCTACATGATTCCATCAGACCCGTTCCAACATAAGGGTCTGAATGTTGGACTTTGACAAGGTGAGCAACGACTGGATATCCCGGAGAGGAGAATTTTGAGGCAAATATTTGGAGCCATATTCGACGAGGGATAATGGCGTGAATGGTCTGAAGCAACAAGGATCTGTATTGACTATATGTACAAGGATATACCGGTCACAACTGTCGTCAGATAGGCCAGACTCCAGTGGGCCAGACGCGTGTCAAGAATGCGGGGCAGTCAGCCATCAAAAAGACTAACAACCTTCTTGTCCCTTGAGGAAAGGAAGACCAAGGCTGAGGTGGTTGGACTGTGTACAGGGGGACCATGGAGCGATGTGGCGGTAGACTGGATAAAATAGAGAAGGTGTTGGATGGGGCCAGGTCTCTACAATAGGGCTGTAGCGCCTATAGTGAATGAATTTAGAACCTCAATATAACGGACTTTTGATATAAAAGCCAAAATTTAATTAATATTCATATTCAGGTGTAAAAAAATAATAATAAAGTAACGGTTTGCGATAAAATGAGAGGAAAAAGATTGGGTGTGCCAATAGAAAATAAATACTTTAGTCTCTATTTAGATGATTCGATGAATAATTTATCTTATTCTGTAGATCTAGAGCTTTTCCGATCATTAGAATTTAAAATCTCGAGGATATAAATTGTTTGATTACTTTTCAGTCCGTTTGATATAGAGAAGATGAAACAATCAATACCTAAATCATCGGGAATAACTTCTATGTTCAATTTCGGCTCTTGAACAGGCTGAGATAAAACTTCTTCGTCTTTTTTGGAAACGTGCGGACTCCACGATCCATCTTTGTGTAGCTGTACTTCGCAACAGTCGGATCCGAGACGTGACGAGTTCAGTACATCTTGAAAATATCTGCAACAAAACGATAAACATTAAATAAATTAAATACAAACTCGTTTCAAAACCGACAAATCGAACTCACCCGTCCACTACGAGATTATCATAAAGCGCCGGCTTATCACAGACGGGGCATATCCACGTGGGTTTACGCTCGTTCATTTGCAAAAACAACGAGGCGTCAAAACATTGGAGATGCAAACACGTTGCCGGACGACACGGACACGTCATACGCATTTTTCCTAACGGACAAACTAGCGAAACTCGCAAAGACGTCGTTGCAATTTCACAATCCAAATCTTCGCGAAGCTTCTCTTTAACTGTAATTGTTTAAAAAAATATAAATAAATATCATTATTCGATTGATCGATAATTTTTTTTATTATTATTATTCGATACTCACTGAGGGACCGAGTGTAATCCGAATGTTTGGTCCCTTTACTTTTTAAACGTGCCAATAATTGTGTTGACGTAAGCTTGCGTACTAACGTAACACTAATGGCATAGTTTCTGCTAAAGTCTGTAGCCCAATTTACGGCGACCGTGTTTACAACGGTGGGGCTGAGTTTGAGGAGTGACGTAATATTAACGGGCCTCGGCGGTCTTTTTGGTTCAACGCCCGGTTTATTTGTGGGTATTGGGCTCTAGAAGAGACAACGATTGATTAGCGGATATACAATTTTAACGGGAATCAATTTAAAGATGTACTCACAGGAAGTGGACACATTTTCGTATTAATTTTTACTCCGCAATTTGGCGGGAAATAGTCTTCTTGCTCGCAGGAAGTTTCGACCAGACAAAATCTGAGTTGTACCTAAAAATATATATACGATTAATAATGACGTAATAATAAATTAAACGAGAAATTGCAATCCGAATCACCTGTACAATATTTTCTAATTTATTGCTCACGCCGACAATGTCCCTGCCGGTGGCAATATCCGTCGCTTGTTGAGGCGTTAAATAAAATGAGAACATTGCCTCTTGCAGCCTTTGTGCGGTAGAAGGGAGGAGCGAAGAAGGCTTCATAATTTCGGCGAGTATATCATAAAATGGTAATTTTTTTAATCTAACATCAGGTAACACTGGGTATGTGGGTAAAGTCGAAGGAACTGGTGCCTTTCCTGTAGTATATTGGTGGTACATGCTCTGGGGGTATAGAGAATTTGAGCGAGGCTGTAAATTAAATATACTACATAAAAACAAAAGTACAAAGTAAACACGTTAGACGCTTATACTAACAACTACGGAATAGGGCGAATGATGCGGCGAGTGCTGATAAAGCGGTGGCTGCGGCGGGGCTCGGGGGTTTTCTTTTTGGCCGCTGCCAACTCCCACCCCACCCTGTAACGATTGATTTTGCCTGAAAAAATTAAATTTTAACATTAATACAACTGCAATATTTAAACATTGAAAACGTTATCAAAGAGTAATATAAAAATAATTCCGAATCAACAAATAAAAACATTATACGTTTTTTATGTGATTTTTCATATGATATATATGAAAATTCAAATTAAAAAAAATAAGTTCATCATCGTCGAGCCATATTATGGATATTAATGATCGCTCTGAGTAGATTCGGCATGTTATTGCCCTTAATAAACAATCATCTATATATATATATACAAAATTGCGAGTAAATTACTGGCCTTCGAGAGTATCAATAGATGTAAATTATATTTGGAAACGATTTTAATTATTTTGTATATATATTGAAGATAATTTTGTTAAAGAATTGTGATGATCCAGTTTTTGTAATGTTTATATTTTTAAAGGAGCGAAGCCGAACGCGTTTCCGAGCTCCGATTGCATTATTTTCGGATTAATCTAGCTGTCACACATCCCGCAATGACCCGTTACATGTCTTTGAGAGATGGGAGTGACATGAGAGGAGTTGCATTATTTGTCAATAAGACGTCGCGGAGGCGGGAAGGCTAATTAAAGTGAGGCGAGGGACCAACCATGAGATGCTGTTGGTGTAGTCGAAGTAGCGGCTCATGGCGCCGCCAGCCACCAGGCGCGCCGCCGCTGCTGCTGCTGCTGCCTCCACTGTCGCGGTGCTGCCAACCGATTCAAATAGAAAATTGGCCCAAGGAAGCTAAGCGAGCATTCAAATTTGCGGCCATGTCCCTCTGCGTAATGACTTCTTTATAACAATTAAATATTCAGGATTCTGCGGCTCATATTGATCACATAATTGTATAGAGCATATTTTTTGCAATTCATTTGACTAGAGACGCTCCCCTAAAGATATATTTTGTAGCGTCCCCCTTTTAGCACAACTAGTTCAGTGAGAAATTATCATAAAATTACTGCGATGATTTTTCAACAACAATAAATATGTGTTAAAAAAATATAAATGCAATTTCTAAAAGTTCTTATAGTCATATTCGATTAATATCCATTTTTTCACAAGTAAGAAATCGCTAGGCACGTGAATACGTGAAATATTTTTGACAACCAACAATAGGATATTCAATTTTAACCGATCCGTCGATGGGGTCTGTTTTGTATGAAATTAGACCCCAAAAATTTCAAGTCAAGAATTAATATATTCTAAGACCATACCATGACATTTAAAAAAAATGGATAATTCTATGAATAAAAATAGTTATATGATCTAATTTTGATTTTTTCTACTAATTAATACGACGCGAAGGTGACGTGCGCACAGAGTCCCGCTCCCGGATCAGTTTCTACCCTTGCACAGCACGATATTTTTTCTCGCTCATATCCGGTACGAAGCGATAAAAAACATTGCACCCGTACTAATGGAAAACAATATTGTTGTTTTTATTTTTTTAGCACTTGCGGACAATAAAGGTCAATGATTATTTATATTTATTCTTTAGACATTTTTAGACAAATACAAAAAGTTTGGAACATGTAGGATTTATATTAAGAGAGTTATTCGAGAAAAATCAAAAAATTAGGGTCCCAAATAGGCATCGGCACGCCTAGCTTAAGATACGCCAGGAACAAGCAGTCGCGGCTCGTAGGTAAAATATTTGAAATTTCAAAATATCTAATTATTTATAACACCAAATTTGTTTTAGCATTTTTGATACATTAAGAAGTATGCTGTATATGAAAAAAACTGGATTGGTTTCACAGTTTTTTAATAGGTTTAAAATGTTTTTTTTTTATTTACAAACATAAGATTATTATCTGATACAAAACCCACCCTTTTACTCCAATTTATTAAATATTGTCACACTTCTTTTGTAGGTTTTTTATACGATTCTTAACCTTTTAATAGCTAGAGAAATCTACGTAATTATGTTCCAAAAAATATTACTAAAACTCGAATTTACATATTTTTATTACGAATAAAATTTGTCATTTTTTTCAATTTTATAGCCAACATATTATTTTAAATATGCTGGTTATTACATATTTATCAATGATTTTATATTAGGAATTCAGAGAGCCGATTTATAAAAAAATACTGTTTTTACAAAAATGAAAAAATATATGTCAACGATTAAACCGTGCAATTGCTATCTAAAATACCTTAATTTAGATGAATTTATCTCATTTGCTTTGCGTGGGACAATAAAATTGGGCAAGCATTATCTTTTTGGTTTTCTGTTCAAATAGTAAGTTGGCAATTGTGTGATTGTGACAGTTGGTAGGCGTGCACTGCCTCGCAGCTCGCGGCAGGCGGGCGGCCTCCGCCTCTCGCAGCCCGGCGGAGCATGCTCTTAGCCAGTTGCTCAACCCTTCGTACTCCCGACTACCGATTCGAAAACATCGGAGACTTCTTGACTTTTCGCACTGGTTTTTAAGATTGTGTACGTTTATATTCAAAATGACAGCCTTCACATCAGCTATCAAATATATAAACAAATATTGTTGTGATATGCCATTTTAAGGATGGAATGAGTAATAAAGATCTTTATCATGTTTACGAGTTAATGTTTTCCTGTATATGAACAAATATGTTGTCAGCAGTTTGTGTTATTTGACAAATCAATTTGAAGCCGGATTATTTATCATTTTCTCATGATAGATGATGATATCTTTGATGACTACAGCATAGACTTTAGTTTTTTCATCTTGCTAAACAATCAGTTAGTCGATATAATGAAGAATTCCATATTTTCAAGATTAATGAAATACAGCAGAATTAAAACGTTTAATCTAAGTGTTGAATGATAGATTTTCACAATCCTAACGTAGGTTTGCATATGATCTGGTGTATGTGGTGCAAATGGATGACAAAGAATGTAACTGCGTTTATTAGTCCGAAAGCATGATACGCAGCTAAATACGTTTTCATATGCGTTTCTTTTGATGTTTTTCGTCATATTATTGTTGATATATATTTTTATTTCAGATTAAATATGGTTCGGACGAGATCATCTGCTCGTCTAAGCACGAAGGAGGTTCCAGAGACGGAAACATCGCAGGAGGAATCAACTTATCAATCACTTGAGCGGTTAGAGAAGCTCGAAAAAAGGCTCCGTTCTAAGAAGCCCAAGCTGTACGTTTAATTAAAATATTTTGAATTGTGAAAAGACATTAATTCAATTTTCTTTCAGTTATGGAGCGACCGCCGCCTCTCCCGGCAAACCCGGATTAAATCCCGTAAAATTGTTGGGATCGACTGCGCCTTCAGCGGAACCGTCCACATCGGAATTTCTAAGAATACCAATTTTACAGCAGTCGTTTCAAGGATTGCCGTCTAATAATGCTCCGCAAAATTTCAATTCGCAAGTCATCAGCCCTTATCAACAACAATTCAACATGTCCCTCGCCGTAAGTTTTCTCGATTGTTATCGCAGATATTTAACTAATATCGCATTATCATATATATATCTATATATATTTTAGCAACAGGCTGACATGGACTCCCAGTATCAGATGATGCAAATATGGAGACCCCGAAAGAGTCCAATGAGCGTATATCCCGTACATCCGGACGTAACGTTCAGAAAGCTGCCTTTTTACGAAATAATAAGAGATCTTATCACACCGTGCACAATTGACAACCGCGACAGTAGAATGCACAGTTTTCAATTCCATCTCACGCCTCAAGAAGTAAAAATGATCTCAAACGAGCGGGATGTTGTATCTGTATGTTTTGCCAAATTCGTATTCGAAATATTATCAGGATTCGTATTCAATGTTTAATTAATATTTTAGATTCAATTAAGATTTTGTCTACTCGAAACCTCATGCGAGCAAGATGATGTATTCCCACCGAATCTCGTGGTAAAAGTTAATAGCAAATTTTGCCCACTACCTGTAAGTAATACGATTATATTACGTCGAGTCTTAAATAATTTTCGAGTAATTTTGATGATATTGATTTAAAACGTATTTTCAACGAATTGTATATTCTATCTCTGATTCTATTATAGCTTGTCATCAGGTGGAGAGCTTTTGAGTTCTGTTATTGTTAGGGGGGGCGTGACAGTAGTACCGAAAAGGTATCCCACTGCTGCCACCAAAATGTTAAGGCGGGCGTGACAGTAGTACCGAAAAGGTATCCCACCGCTGCCACCAAAATGTTAGGGGACGTGACAGTAGTCCAATAAATGGAACCCGTCGCTGCCTCCGATGTTAAGGCACCCGAGCTGGCGTATCAAAAGGTACACGACCGCTGGCGCCAAAACGTTCGATGGTCCGGTATTTGACAATCGCGCTTCGAAGATCGAGACAAAGTGAAACACGCTTTGTTTGTTGATGATGTTTTATTGTGATTTTGGGTGCCGTCAGTTCGATGATAGGTGGTGTGAAAGAAGGATCCCAGAAACGTATCTCGGTGCAGAGGCGATGATAAAGATCAGAAGTATCTCTGGTACGAGATGATGATGAAGATCGGAGGCGATATCTCGGTACGAGATGATGAAGATCGGAGGCGGTATCTCGATTACGAGGAGAAATCACCGAGATGTAGCGTGGCTGCCATGGCGAGGCCAATGTCTATGGATCGTCAAATGGGACATATTTATGCCACCCGGTCCACCAGGAGTCCATTGGCGATGATGTTGCGCACTGACTTTTAGCGGGAACCGTTTCCCGCGTAAATTGTGTTAAGTGACACAATTTACGTAATAAGGATAGGGGCGCACTCAGAATATCGAGAGCCCAGAAATGATACGGACGGACTATGCCGGTTTATAACATTATTATAGAAACTATTGAATTTAGAGGTAAAACATTAAGAAAGCCAGTGTTTAAAAACTTCTGTAGAACAGGAAACGATTGAAAATCTGAGGGATCGGTATCCGAAGAATATCGTGGATATCAGAGTAATTCGCATTCAAAGACCCTGATTTTTTTGATGATGTCATTTGCAGAATTGGAAGATGACGTTATGTTTATTAACCAGTTCTAACCGAATTTAAAGTATAATTGTGGTCAATAAAGATCTGCATTAATCGTTTCATTCTTTGGCGGGCAATTTTAAATGAACGATCCCCTTGAAATCCCATCACACGCACAATAACGTCAATTTTTCTGGATGTAATCCAACTCGGGTCTTCTTAGTGTTGGTTCTATTTTATTTATCCTTTAGCCTTTTGTGTTTCTTAGTGCCATAAATTATTCAATTATCGTCCCCCACAGCAATACGTTTCGATAACAAAACCCGAGTTGTCCGAAGGGGGTCTATTCACTATGAAAAATAGACCCCAAGCATTTCAAGATTTGCTTCATAATTTGGTTGATATTTTGGATTTCTTAACTTATCATTATGACGTGTAAATGCCAACTACACTCGACGATGTCCCTCCGCAGACTGAGGACACGCCCCCGACTACCGCGAACGCCGATGAGATCGAGTAAAAACATTGTGTCCGTGGCTACAAAAGAAAATATTGTTGTTTTTATTTTTGTTCACAATTTTTTATGGAAATATAACAAATTAAAAATTTTAATTTATAATAACAAAACTTAGAGCTTAATTATTACATAAATTTTTAGTATTTTGTCGGTCCTCTTTTTTGCTTTATCACGTCATGAATCCTCCGGGGCATAGGGTAAAGCCTGTAAATGCTCAATTAAAATTCCTTCATTTCATATTTTCTCTATTATTTTAATTAAGTTTTATTTAGTCGTAGGTTTTTTTCCGTCTATTTTAAGCGCCTTAATACGGCACAAATTATCAATGGGATTAAGGTCTGGGGAATTCCCCGGCCACTGCAAAATCCCATGTTGGCTTAGAATTTTTTTTTATCAGAAGAGGAAAAAAAGGCACGGAGCACTCTTGACAAATTATATCCAGAAATCTTTTCTGGATGGTGTTTACCCTAACTTCTGCTTCAACGCCTGCTATAATTTCATGGAGTCGTTGCAGCTGCTTCTTCTTCAGGTGCCTTATCCGTTTTTGGACGTAAGCGATCCACATGTCCTTGTTTTTCCCAAATAATTGAATAATACTGGAGTTCCCAATTCGGTTAAGTTAAGAATGTTGCAGAGCTATGAAAGCTTCTTTCTTCCCAATCACCGTTTACCTTCTACGTTTCCCTTCACGATAGTCTGCAGACGGTGTTCAGAAGCTCCCGCTCCATGTGAAGAAGTTGAATGACAGTTGTATTCTTGACGTGTTCCGTCCATGGAATCTTTGACATTCTACAGTAGCACCACATTTCAAACGCTTCCATCGGTTATTGTTTGTTATCAGCAACGTCCGTGTCGCATAACCATACAGAAGTACAGACCCCACTTAACATCGCAGAGTTCGGACACAGAAAAGCCTCAACGATCACATCATACACATAGTAAAACCTTCTTTCCATGAATGTTTGCTTCTGGATGTGGTAGGGGTGGTTAATCCTTATCAACACATTGCCTACGGGGCGGATTTTGTTCAAACATGCCCAGGTGTGGGGCCGATTCGCGGAGATTCTTCCGGAGAGACTTAAATTTTACAAAATATTGGAGTGAAAATTGAATTACATCAATTTCAACATTTACTAAACAGTAAATGCAAAAGAAAAAAATATTCCCGCTTTTTAGCATTTTATTTCAGTTTAAGTTTTTAAAAAACGTAGCATGTTTTAAACGTTGAGTATCGCAGTCGATCAGGTGATTGGGACAGGCCATAAAATTGATTATGGATAACAGCTGTTTGTATAGATCCCAAACACATGTCTTGCGAAAGAACTAAAAAATATTTTGAATGAATGGTTTTATTTGGCCTTGAAGCACTTGCGCAAAATACCCTCAAGGCCGCGTAACATATTTTTTGTGTTGCTACTAGCACTAACTACCCAGCCGATAAAAAAATATTTGAAAAAAACTAACGTAACAGTTACAGCCGATTAAAGCACGTAGTATCGGTTGACGCGTTATTGGATACGAGCAATAGACTCACCTATTTCCATCGGAAGTTAATTACGACTCGACTCACACGATTATTATTGTATAAATATTTTTTTCACGTTGCGTTTGATTTTAGATGCCTCTGCCGACGAATAAAGTGATAGTCGAGCCTAAACGACCACCTGGACCAGTGAACATTACGTCGTTATCGAAAGTGTGTCCAATGTTTTCTAACTCCGTATCTCTTACGTGGAAGAGTGAATTCGGGAGGCAGTACGCCTTTTGCGTTGCGTTGGTACGAAAGCTCACGTCTTCACAATTATTGACTAGATTAAAAAATAAGGGTACGAAACATCCCGACTTCACACGATCGTTAAGTAAGTATTGATTTTTCACAATGATTACCGATTTATTAGACCGTGTTGATCATTTATTTAAACGATTTTAGTTAAAGAAAAGCTTCGCGAAGATTTAGATTGCGAAATTGCTACAACGTCATTGCGCGTTTCGCTCGTGTGTCCCCTGGGCAAGATGCGCATGGTGTGTCCGTGTCGTCCGGCTACATGTTCGCATTTGCAATGTTTCGATGCGTCATTGTTCTTGCAAATGAATGAACATAAATCTACGTGGATATGTCCTGTCTGCGATAAACACGCACGCTACGACAATCTAGTCGTCGATGGGTAATTACAGATTTTTTTTAATATTAATATGGATTATATGCGTATGGAAAATTCCGTCAAAAAAAATTGCTGTGTTCGTTACGGTTCAATTAAAAAAAAATATATCGGTTCGGTTTCGGAATATTGCGGAGCCTTGACCGCTTCTTTCTTCCCAACCACCGTTTATCTTTCACTTCTCTCCACCATGGTCTGTAGGTGATGATACTTTTGTTCCATAAATGCTGTGTGTAAAGTACTCAATTTTATGAGTTTTTACGTTGTCCAGAAGCTACTACTTCTTGTGAAGAAGTTGAAGGAAAGTTGTATTCTTTATGTGTTCCGTCCATGGAATCTTCAACATTCTTCGGTAGAACCACATTGTGCTGATATTTTTCTACCCACTGAATCTGTTCACTGCGTAATGTTGAAGATCGCGGGTCTAACTAATCTTTGCTTATAACCATAGTTTTGGTATTGTTAATCATCATCACCACCTCAGCCTTAGTCTTCCTTTTCTCCGGGGATAGAAAGGCTTGTTAACCATAAGCCTTTTTGGCGGCAGACTGTCCCGCTTCCTTGACAATTGTCTAGGCCAGTGCTTCCCAAATTATGGGCCGCGGCCCACTAGGGGGTCGCAGGATTTCTTGCGGGGGCTGCGAAAATATTCAGTACAAAGTCCAAATATATATTCATTTATGAATATTTTTCCACATAAGCATATTTAAGGAATGTATATATTTAAGTCTGTTAAATAATAACACATAAAAACATATTTATATACATCGAGAAGATAATGTAAGCGCATGTGCTTTTCTGTCGGGAACTTTCAATAACAAAAGGAATATATTAATCCATTTAAAAAAAATATTCAAGATATTAATGAAGAATTCATCAATATCTCGACTTGAAATGGTTGGAATAAAAAAAAATTAAGGACAAATAAGAAAAAAAATAAAGTAAATAAATAATAATAAAATAAGGAACAAAAAAGAAAAAAAAAAGAATAAATAATAATAAAATCAGAATAAATAAGAAAAAATAAGAATAAATAATAATAAAATAAGAATAAAAAAGAAAAAAACAAGGACAAATAAGAATAAATAAGATTAAAAAGGAAAAAAATAAGAATAAATAGTAATAACATCAGAATAAATAATAAAAAAATGAGAATAAAGAAGAAAAAAATAATAACAAATAAGAATAAATTAGAAACAAGATTATTTAGCATTTTGTGCAAAGAGATGTATTCAGTGCACGGAGTTTTACTGTATCATAGTGGAAGTATGATGGCTATCTACGTGAAGGTTTTAAAACGATTTTGTGCGAATATAAATGTGTGTTATAATTATGGTATTGTAAAATAATCCTTAATAAAACTATAAAAAAAAATTTTGGTAATTAATTCTTTCAGATTTAGGGGCGTGACATGAAGAAGTAATTGGGAAGCACTGGTCTAGGCCACCGGAGTTTGGTCTTTCTGATGACAGTTGTGACCGGTATATCCTTGTATAGTCAATACAGATCCTTGTTGCTTCAGATAAGCCATTCTCCGTCGTCGAATACAGCTCCAAATATTCACCCGAAAATTCTCCTCTCCAGGATATCCAGTTGTCGTTCATCTTGTTTTGTTAAAGCCCTGCATTCAGATCTGAATATTAGGACAGACCTGATGAGGGTCATGTAGAGCTTGACTTTAATATTTTTTGAATCTCGACCATAGATGCTGTTGAAGTCCAAATTATTCGTAATAAGTGAGCCGAGATAAGTCTTGGACGGCCTCGAAGCTGTACTCTTCGACTCAAGGAGTTCAAGGATTCGTCCTTGGCATATGAGCATGTATTTTTTCTTGGTCTCGTGCCATTTGCCGCTCTCATTATTCGCTGGCATGCATCCTTGAGAGCCGCCTGAGATCTGGCCACAATGTTTATGTCATCCGCAACAGGCAGAAGCTGCACCGATTTATTAAGGTGCCAGATGTTTCCACCCTGGAGTCTCTTAACGTATTTTAACCTTTTATAGGGCAAATTAATTATTTTGGATTTTTTTTTATTGTTATTGACAATACTTGTTGTCAATAACAATAAATTAACCTAAGAACTTTTTCGACAACATATTACGGTACTAAGGTTGACATTTCTATGGGCGCTCATGGAAATATAGACCTTAAAGTGACTGGTTAATATATATTAACCAATTTCAATAGCTGCCCTATAAAGGGTTAATATTATACATTTTTTATATAAATCAGACGTTGGGTTCCATAGTTAGCATTTTAAATATAGCCCTCCCATTCACTGTATTCATTGTTCAGATGTGTATGCTAGATCTCCGGCAACAAACGGTCGGCGCGATCATGATGCATATGTGACATCATGTGGCCACCAATGGTGAACATGATGCAACATATGCATCACCGGCCACGAAAGTGTTAACATAAGATTTCTCCAATTGAAAAATGATGGAAGTTAGGCAAAATATTTGTCGATGGCAAAGCCTTTTGAGTCTATGGACGGTATTTGATCGAAAGATGGCATATGAGTCTGAAAGAGGACGGAGAGCTTCAAACTAAACCAGCTTGAATAGTCTATTTGTATATTTTTAGGGGTCCAGATTACTACTCCATCCTGATTGCCTCAAATTGAAGAGTTTTTTTTTGTGCATCAGCCTATCTATCCTGTGTCATCTGTCTATCATCCTGTTTCGATTATTGTTGGTGATTTAATTAAGGAATGCTTGTCATGTTTTAGGTATTTCCAAGATGTGCTAAATTCTCCGAGCTTGGAGAAAGATTGCACCGAAATTCAACTTCATAAAGACGGATCGTGGAGTGTGCACCTCAAAGAAATCCTCCGCGATCACATTATAAGCGACGTGACGAATAACTCCAACATTGAAATCATCAACGACGACATGGGTAAGTTTCGATGGCTACAAACGTTTCTATAAATTTCGTTTTCTCATTACGCTATGATTTGTAGCAGACGTTATCCCGTTGAGCGATGGAAGCGAATCAAGCACTGGCTTGCCGAGTTTGAAGCGGACGATATCCGATGTTGTGAATTCAGGTAGATCTGCCAACATTGCGTTTGTTGATCTCATTAGTGACGATAGCGACGACGACGACGACGATATACCTTTGAAGAAAATGACACCGAATCCTCCGGATATAATAGAACCGCTTTCTATAGAAGTGCCGTCGTTTAACAATGCCGATTCGACTACGTGCCAAGAAATTAATGGTTAATATATTTTTCTTAAATGTACACATGTTATTGAATATATAATATATGTTTATTTTTTTTTTTATTATAGAACTGTGTGATCCTGTCGTAGTTGAACCAGATAAAGATTCCGACCCCGATGGAGTCATCGTCAGTGGAGTATTTACCAGTAGTAGAACACGGAGTTCGTCGATTATAACTCTGGATAGCCCCTCTCCGCCCGCAGCGCCGGCGAGTCCAGTCGCCGAAGTTATGATGCCGCGGCAAGCGATCGTAGCGCCTTTTCATCCAGAGCCGGATCCTCTGCCGATTGAAGATAATTTCAATGAAAAGGAGACAGAAGCCGTCGAAGAGGATAAATAATTATAATTGCAAAATATTCTCGAAAGTGTATTGTGCATATTATCGTTTTATAGAGAATTTATTATTAATTTATTTATGTGTAAAGTGACTATTCCAACCTAACGAATATTTTTTTTATTGTTGAAACTGTGTGTTAATTTGTGATAGCATCACATGGGGTTAAATTAATATGTATGTGTAATTTATAAGTCACGTAATATGTAGTAAATGTGTACAAACTATTTCTTATATTGTTTTTTGGATTTATGAAATGGGATTCATCTCGTTTTGATAAAGACGTTTGTCTAATACATCTGTTTGTATCAGTTTTATTACGATATGTATTCGGTGGACCAGGAATTAAACCATTTTTTTTGTAGTGCAACATTTAATTTCATTTAAAAAAAAGTATTGCTGAAAATTACAAAATATAATTTCCATCGTTATTGAGGATCTCCTCCGATCTATTTTGTAAATTTTTTAAAACCCATTATTTTTTTTGACTAATATCGTAGTGCACCATCTATTTTTTGTCTCCGGTTACAAGTTGTGACAAAAAGAGTGGGTTCAATATTAATATGTGGTCATCCAAATATTAATTATTTAAATGGCCTTCTAACCCGAAACGGGTCTTTGCCACCTGGAAGAGATTACGCGGTTTCCACCAGTCCTGTGCTTCTTCTATCCACCTGTCAAGCACCAGCAGAGGCGCGTCCGTTTCAACCCTAAGGCCAGGACTGCGATGGTCGTACTCTAGCTTAACTAGGCTCTTCGAATATAGGTCAGGTTGCTAGCCATAAGCCCGGGAGCTGAGCTGTCATTGAGCGGATTGTAACAATAATAATCGGATATGATTAGGACCGATTCGTATTTAATTATATCAGCTCATACCAACGTAGACTACGTCCGATACCAACATGAGACAAGATTAAACTCCCATCGTATTCACTTTTCTGATCCGATTTAAATAAAATTTCATTATAGACAAGAAAGATTCGGCTTAATTCGTCAAAGGATGAATAGGATCGGAATCAACGGGAGATTTTAATTTGTCCTCATCAAAATCTGGCCGTCGTCCACTTCTAGGCAGGTTCTTAGTGCTCATATTACCTGATTTAATCTCTCGAAATCAGAATTCATTTGTTGAGCATGTAGTGACGCATTTATTAATCATTGATCTCAGGCTCAGACATTTTTATCTTCATTATCATAGGCGGAAATAGCCCTATTGTAGAACCTCGGCCTTATCCAACACCCTTCTTCGTTATATCCGTTCTGCCGCTACGTCGCTCCATCTTCCGGTAAGTTTCAATGATGCAGTGTCTCTGTACACAGTTCAAGCAACTCATCCTTGGTCTTCCTTTCCTCCGGGGACAGAAAGGCTGGTTAGCCATAGGTCTTTTCGGCGGTTGACTGTCCCGCATCTTTTGACATGGGACAGGCCTAGAGGAGTCTGGCCACTCTGATGATAGCTGTGACCGGTATATCCTTGTATAGTCAGTACTCTTCTCCAGGATGTCCAGTTGTCGCTCATCTTGTTTTGTCAAACCTATATTCAGATCCGTATGTTAGGACGGACCTGATGAAGGTCTTATAGAGCTTGACTTTAGTCTTCTTTGAGAGGAATCTCGACCGTAGATGCTTTTGAAGTCCAAAGTATCACCGGTTTGCTAGCACGGTTCATCTTCGAACTTCCAAATTGGTTTCATTGTTGTAATAAGTGAGCCGAGATATGTGAATTCCTGAACGGCCTCGAAGCTGTACTCTTCGACTCTCGGGAGTACAAGGATTCGTCCTTGGCATATGGCAGAGAGAGATTGAGAGTCGCCCGAGATCTAGCCACAAGACTATGTCACCTACATAGGCAAGAAGCTGCACCGATTTATTAGGAATGGTACCAGATGTTTCCACACCGGAGTCATTTATTGCATCTTCGAGTGCTATATTAAGTTTCTTCCACAACGTACGGATAGACTTAACTTAAATTAGACTATCTGAAAAAAAGGAGGAATTCCCGGTCCACCTATATTAATTATTTCGGCCCAATCAAATTATATGTGATCTATTTTGTAAAAATCATTATTTGAACGCAAACAATTTTATTTATAATTTCATTTCGCCGATGTAAAATAAAAATATTCTGATAAATATATTCCGGTTTTCTCAATGAAAGGACCGGATTTATTTCATATTTCTTTTTGGATCTTTCAATCGGGTAATATGAATTTAGAAACATTTACTTGTTTGATAAATATCTAAATGTTGCGTATGATTTTTCATAATTATTCAGATGTGTGTATATAATTGAGTGTGAATGCTGAATAAAAAATGTGTTGAATGAAAATTTGAATTAGGCAATTCGTGATCTTAAAATTATGACATTTTATTTTTATACAGAGCAGTGAATTCAAACCATTCCATTGCTTTATTAAATTTTTTTAAGTTGTATCGGAAAGTTTTTCATTGTGCATAAATAGTAAACAGTTAGATTTAGCGTAGCGTAACGATTATTTAATTTTAATAGTGAAATATAAATAGTCACACGAGTGAGGACACGTTTAGTCGAAACTTGCGTACAAGTTTTGATAATAAAATAGAAAAAAAAACAACAATATTTTGTACATATATATATTTTGCATGATCTAAATGAGAGAGTTCTTTCTTTACATTTAATGAGCATTGTCTATTTGAACGAATTATGGTTTGGCGGACAATTAAGATATTTTTGTTTAAAATATCTTTAGAGTTAAAAATTAGTGCCCGAAATGTGTGATAAAGAAAGTGTGCGAGTACTTAAAAAATGCATAAAACAAAAGAAAGTCACCTTTTCATGCGTTAAAACAATTAAAACAAACGAGTAATTGAATTTTTGTAATTTAAATATAAGCATGAATGTCGTTAAGCGAAATTAACGGGAGAAATGGACCATTTAAATTGTCCCGTGTAGTAAAATGATTTATGATATTTTTTCGTATGGATTGGATGGCGTTCTTTTGTTTTATTAAAATATTAATTCTTTTTCAGGAATATTTGATTCTCGGCAAATAGATAATATATGATATCATGTACAAATGTATTTATTATAATATTTGAAATTAGTTATTTTATTAATAATAAATTATAGTTAAACGTGAGCATTTTATTAAATTGTTTCTCGTTAACAGATGTATTGCTGAAGATCAAGTCATTCCACGGGACTTTAAGGAGTCTACAAATAGAGTAACACATATATGTCGGAACAATTATCAGAAGAAATTTAAATATGGCAATACCTGGCACTTGATGGGGTCCAAGATTTTAACGGGAACTCCAAAATTCAGATTTACAAGCTGATCATTAACTCGGGAATAAGAAAAACTCGCTTACTTTGATACAGTGTGTAGTTAAGCAGGCCATGTCGAGTGGATGGAGGAGCAGCCAAAAGCAACTGAACAGGTGGAACCCTTAGTTGAAGAAACTGATAAGGTGTGGAGACCAGTGACACACTGCTACTGAAGAAAAAAAATCCTTTCTGGGATGGAATATGAGTTTTTGAGGATCTGATTTAGTTAGAGTTTTAACCGATCCGTCACGGTGGTTCGAAAACAAACTGCATCGTCCGAAGAGGGTCTATTTACAATGAAAAATAGACCACAAGCATTTCTAGACATTTAAATTGGTCGATAATTTGGATTTTAACCAACCAATATGACGCTTAAATGGCGATGCTCTCGGTGTTGTCTCGTCGCAGACTGAGCTCTCACAGTATGTGTCTACCGTACGGTTTCAATGATTATTTATAATATTTATTCTTTAGACTTTTTTAGACAAATACAAAAAAAGTTTGTGACATGTAGGGTTTATATTAAAAAGTTATTTGAGGAAAATCATCAACGTGGGGTACCAAATAGACCCCCATCGGCACGGTTAGTTTAAGTATGTCGACATTGAACTTATAGGGTCTTCTTGATTTAGGGGTGTCGCGTAATTTCCTATTACCCGATTTAAATCGTTGAAACCAATAGACAACAATTCTTCGTTGGTTTGAGGTTATGACATTTAACCCTTAATAATAAAATGAAATTTATGACAAAAACTAAAGCTAACCAAGAACACAACATTAAAAATATTTTTTTTACCTTGTCTGGACACAAACCGAACTCAAATAAGAGTAAATGAAAAATTAGATTTCTTTCCAGATAACCTGTTATTTGTAACTATTAAAAGATTAATTAAAAATGTATTGGACTGCAAAGGGTTAACAAATATATTTTTACAAGCCACTAAAATACTTCCTATTTAAAAAAAAACCGTATCTCATTATAAGCAAATTATTTATTATTTGTTTTATATATAATATTATTCATTAGTTTTTGCCTTGAACTTGTTTTTTACTTGAGTAATTTTGATTTTACAGAGGCATCCCTAATTTATATTTTTCATATGGTATCCCTAATTTAAATGAACATGCTCATAATTTTATAGCATTAGGGTATTTCATTGCATGTTTATAATATACCAAATTTAAAATAATAAACGAAGTTTTAAAAAGCTATAACGATTAGAAAAATATATAACTACAATTTATTTTATTATAAAGAACAATTAAGAACCCGTTAAGAATAACATTTTTATTCTAAAGTAAAATTGTTGCATGATTGCATTAAAATTAAAACAGATATTGTACAATTTTGTACAATCTTAAAAATGCTTTATTATGAACAATAAATAAATTGCCGCCATTTCAGTGTGGTTATTAAACTGCAAATAATTTAAAATGGTATCGTAGTTTATTTATTGGTTTTACTGTTTTGTATTGAATGTTAATTATAATTTTATTTATAAAGCAATGCTTGCTCGAATGTAACCCCGAAATTATCCAAGTGTAAGCGAATACTGGCGATTAGATTCTCATTTGGCGCGCAACTGCGGTTGGTAGCCCTGAGTGCGCTGCGGCTGTCAGGCAGGAGTGTCAGGCTGGCTGGGCCCCATGGAGCTGCAACAGGCGGCCGGCAGCGCTCGCCGCGAAGATGGCGAGGTTAGAAAAATTCGCAAAAATTTAACCCATCTCAAAAATTTTCCCTCGCGCCCTTTTCAAATTATCAGAGCAGGGGATTTATGTGACATGAACTTTTCATAAAATCTAACCCTTGTAAATTTTTAGCTTTCAGACTCGGACGGGGGTGAACTGGATTACACGCCGCTGGAGAGGCCCAAGGATTTTAAACCCTACCTGAGCACGGCATCGCTCATGAGCATGAACATTCAGGACGATCACACGGACGAGAGTGAGCACGAACAGTCTTCCGACGCGGATTCCGATAGTGATAATTGTGGTAAACCGGCGCTTAAAAAACGAAAACTCCGCGTGAAACGGTTAAGAAAAGCTGATTCTTCCGAATCCTCCAAAGCCACCAAACATATTTGGTGTAAAATGGTTCAAGTAAGTCACATAAAAATATTAATATTCGCTATTTTTTTTATATTAAATTGTACGATTATTTTTTATTAGGAGGATTCGTTGGCCGATGATCTTTTGGTGTGTGACGTTACCACAAACAATTATTTAGGAATCGAAACGTATCATCCGCGGTTACATTACGGAGAGGACGATATGGTGCCGATGACTGATAACCATCAACCGTCATTTCCCACTTTTACTAATAAAAGGCAATATAGAGATAGGAGAAATGTTAAGCTTCGATTGGGTCGAAGAAATAGTTATGACAGTGACAACGAAAAGGGAGAGATGAGGCGCATTCCAGATCTTAACGTTGGCTTAGACAGTCCTCCGGAAGAAGTGGCAAAGGATATTGCCTCCAAGCTTTGCGAAGAGAAGGATAATTTAATATGTGAGTAATTTAATTGTAATTATTTCGACCGTTTCGTTAATGCCGTATTGTGACCTTATCTTATTATTTCTAGTGAGGATCGTAGAACATGCAGGGATAAAAAAAGCAATCGATATATTTAAGGAAACAAAAAGAATCGAAGAAGACGGAGGCATGGTAGTTAGAGTAAGTATGAAGAAAACATTTTTTTTTTGTTAAGATTTTCTCTTTTATCGTATTTTGAATATCATTTTTATGGTTAATGTGATCTTCCAGAATTTTTTGTAATACCTTTACGTTTGGTAAAGCCTTCATACACGACTGGTTGACTTCATTCCACCCTTCGTGGACGTTTCTGATTGCCTTCGTTATATTATATTGTTTCCATCAAACCCGTATGGCATCCCTATCACCTCTATCAGTTTCTTGGATGAGTTGATGCATAGTTTTTCTTCAATAATAAGCTTTGAATGCGGCTATTGGATCTTGATCCATAGACTATAAGATGGAATTGGTATGCATAGGTAAGAATACCACTTAAACGGGAAAATCAGTCCATAGTCTCATGTTCCAGTTGACCTGACGCTTTGTCCAATGCCAAAAGAGCTCGAGGTTCAACTCCGATATCCTCGCATTTGTTGTGTTGGGCAAAAGCAAGCTTCAAACCGGTTCTTAAATCAATTTTTGTTATCCAAGCCTTACAGTTTCTTCGCCAAAAAACTATAAAATTGTTTTTTAGTTTCTGATTGATAAATCGACAATGGTTTTAATTTTAATTCGGTGGATGCGTTTCCGCAGAGAAGAATAGTACAATTCTTTGCTCCTTTAAATCCAGGAACATTCTTCTCAGTGGCAGATTTAGCACTTTAGGAGCCCCAGGGTTAATTTAATTTTGAGGCCCTCCCCCTTAAAATATTTTCCCAAAATATTACCCCTATAATATGGATTTTAGTCTCTAAGATCGATATTAGCGATCTCGAGATAATATTTAAAAAATTCAGGGGCCCACTGGGGGCCAAGGGTCTGTGGGCTGTATACCGAGAGCCCAGATCGTTTTTCAGTCAGTGCATATGGTTTGGAATTTGACTATGATTAAAAATAGCCACCCGAAAAACATGCTATAGTTGGTGCTATTTACAGTGAAACCCATTTTTACGTTTTTGAAGGGACTGATGGAAAAAAAACCTAATTGCTAACCGAGGGATCTCACAGATTCAGCGTTAGAAACGGGATTGTAAAAATTGAATACAATTAGCGGAAAATGTGAATTCCGGGCACGTAAAAACGGGGGTTCACCGTATTTGACAATTTAATTTAGGGCTACATTATTAATTATTTTTGTTATGATAAAAATATTGAAATAAAAAAAAGATGTTTGAGGCCCTCCGAATTAATGAGGCCCCAGATGCGTGTCTAAGGGTAAATCCGCCACTGAGTCTTCTCTATGGAAATAAACGAGCTGAAAATAATAATAAATCAATATGCATTATTATTTACGTTATGACGATTTTTTAAAAACGACGTTTCATCGAAATTGTTTAAATAAAATAAATAAAAAATATCGCAATAAAACAAATCTGGAGAAGCTGGGGTCACAATCGAACCTGTACCTATACAAGATTAGATAAAAAAAAAAATGTGGAATTTTCTTTTTCTCAAAAAACATTTATAGCCTTCATTAGATACATTGTTGTTTAGCTACTTTAGGAATTCTAAGATTATTTCCTCAACGTTGACAAAATGATGTCCATTTATGTTTTTATTAATTCATTGGACAATTGTGACCCAGTGTGAGTCTTTGCTACCTGGAGGGCACTTCGCCGTCTCTGCCAGTCCTGGACATCTATCAATATTTTGTCGCGTCTGACTCGATCCTGTGGCCAGGCTGTCAAAGGTCGCCCTTTACTGGCAGAGGGGGGATTTACCCTTAGGCGCATAAGTCCTTGGGCCTCTCAATTCTCATAATGAAAAAAGTATATATAAATATGTTTTTTTCATAATAAAAATATTTAGTAATTAGCAGTATTACTTAAGTTAAATTAACAAATGAAAAACACCAACTATGACATGTTTACAGTTCCGCAGACCATAGTGTACATTCTCATTGATATTTATATTCTACAGTCAATGTGGTTTTATTACTTTGGGATAGTTTATTAGGTTTAAAGCTAAAGATTTGTGAGTAATACCAATAAGCTTTCAAGAACCAGGGTCCTTTTGACAACGATGAAAGGTATGGGGCCCTTGGTATTTAGGGAGGCCCCACCAGAAGGCCCCTGAATTTTTTCTTTTTAATAAAGTGATGTGAAAATAAATATGTTTCCTAAATATTGCAAAATATATACATATTGATATAAATCAGGGATGCACAAACGATATATAGCCCTGCAGGGGTCCTCGGCACACAGAGTTTTTCCCCTTGAATTTTTCTAAAAATAATTAATATTTGTAACATCGAGATTTTAATATCAATCATCGAGAAGCTAATGAGAAAGATGAAAGAGAGGAAGCAATACGAATTAATTAATTAATTTATAAAAAAAGATTATTTTTGTTCTTCTTTATTTACATTATAGGGTGTAGGGGTAGTGAAAATAATTTTGAGGGGGGGGGGGCCTCAAAATAGAATTGCGCCTGGGGCCTTAAGCGCTAAATCCGCCACTATTTACTGGGATATTCTATTATGGGCTAGGTTTCTAGCCCCAAGCCAGGGAGCTGAGCTGAGTTATGACAATAATCGGAATTTGTATTTGTTTTAAGCTCTGATCGGGTGCTCCAGGCATCTCACTGAATCGACACGGGTAGTGCCCCGGGCCGCTCACAGTTGTGTAGAATCTATTGAACCTTGCAATAATTTTATTATTATTTTTCAGAATGGAACACGTCGTAGAACTCCTGGGGGTGTTTTTATATTTTTATTAAAAAGGGACAAGGACATTACTCATGAAATTTCTACTCAAATATTTCTCGACGATAAACTAGAGATGAAGGAGAGAAATCGGGCTAGATTTAAATATCGAAACAAAAAAGTCGAAGAACTCAAACAGAGTCTAACGGGTGCGTTTTTAAATGAAAAAATATAAAATAATAATTATTTTGTCATCGGTCAATTGTTATGTTGCAGATAGTGTATTACCGGCGATACGCACTCGAGCCGAGCAATGGGTCGCCGCTCAAGTCGCTGCCGAAGAACACCACGTGAGCAATCCGCCGCCGTCTCCGGCAACGGACGGACGCGACGGCAGCAGCGACGTCGACACCAATCAGTACCCCTCACTGTCGCCGCATCGCAACTCGTCTGATCACAATTCGCTGGCAATCGCCAGGGAGACTGACGTCTTATCCAGATTGACTGTGACTAAAGAAACGAACCTGCCATTAGATCCTCGAGCTAATCATTCTACAAGTTACGACGACGACTACCTCGATATCGGCTGCGGAGACGACATGGATCTCTTTTGAGGTTCGGCTCCGCGGTCTACGACGGTCGTCACTCAAATGTATATTACGAATAAGTGCCCTGCAACAGGTGCTGGTTAATGAACAAGTGTAAACATTTATATATATTTATATATATAACCTAAAATTTGTAAGGAAGTAGTTTTTACTGGAAAAAAAACACTGAGTAAATAGCAATATAGATTGTTACAATTATTAAAGCGATAGGTAAATAATTTTTATACCTGTGAAAATATTTAAAATAGGTTTATATCGATGCATAGAACGGTTCGTTGCGAAAATACGGTATACTTTTTAAAATTCTGTTTATATTAATTCGTTTCGCGTCTTGTTGATGATTATTGTTGACGATTTATTCTCTGTGAGAATGAATTTAACGCATCGTATGTATTTAAACGCCGACTATGTAATCTGAATCGTAAATAATAGAGGAACGCAATATTTTCAAACCGGAATTCTATAAAGTGTACTATTTACAGAATCGTATTGTATTTTAAAATTATATTTTATACTGAAAAACTATTTTATAAAAACGTTTACTTGTCATATAAACTTTAATTTAGGATAATCATTATTTTTTCTTATTTATTACAAAGCTATTTTTTTTTTTTTTACTAAATTTAATACGTATTTAAATGCTTTAGTATGTATTGTTTTTTTTAAATAGCAATAATTTCAGTTATCAAGTCATTTTTACAACCTGTGTATATTATTTAAAGTATCGTCTAGCAGTTTTAAACAACTTAACATAAAAATATGTAGAAAATATTATTTATTTTTGACCAAAACATAATAATACCAACACGGTTGTTTTCTTTTCTAATTGTTTATCAACGGTTCACCCCCCCCTCCCTTGTACATATAGAATATTGTTATAAAGAGTTCATTTTATAATTAATAAAAATGTAATATTATTTATGTATTATGTTACCTCTGGCCCCTTATATATTAATATGTTTAATATCTTTTTATGTAACGGGATTTATATTAGATAATGTTGTGGTATGCATTATAGTTGATTTTGCGTTAACTTTTCATTATAGTTTTATATTTTATTAAACTCCATAATAAAGGCAATTAATACATTTATAATTTGGTTTTGACATTTATTTATTCAAAGTACACCTAATTCTCTTTTTGCTCGGTTTTAAAATAACACGGCCTGAGAAAATCCATTTTATGATCCAATTATGACCGTCAAGTTAGCTGCTATGCAGTTAATATTCGGTTGGGTGATCATTCCTGGGGCTGACTAGGGTCTGCGCTACAAGATCGTGAGAAGATCTTGTATTAGAAAAGGCTAGCATCTCCGTGGTGAACCGCCGCCTTCTATCAGGATAAAGTCTGCCGCAGATTATGCTCACCAGAGCATGCAGAACTTCGTCTACAGCAGTTCTGGCTGTCCTGGCTGTTGTTCTGCCTCTGGACCTTAAGCTCCAGATCCGTGTTGCAATCTGGCTGGTCTCATTGGTAGTCATTTATAATACAGCTTTATCTATTTGGCAAAGGCGCTTGTACCAGGAGTAGACTGGAGGAGTCGACTTCTGCTTTTTCCTCAACATCTCTGCTCGGATGAAGATGTTTTGGGTGCAGCCGAATCATTACGGTCATGAAGCATTCAATTTAAAGTTGGCAGCTCGGCTTCAGAGACAATCACTCCACAACTTTTGTGGAGTGAGTGATCAAAATTCAGAACACATACTTTGGGAGTGTCCGTGTTGTTCAGTGTAGTCAAGATGGCCCTGGCCCCATTGGACATCATGATTTAATTTCTAATGGCCTTGCTTTTAGGGCCTTTGTGGTCTTTGCTGGCCGGATTCGGAGCGAGAATCTCTTCTCCTAACCCCAATCCTTTACCTGTTTATGCTAGGTAATTTTTATCTGTATGGAGTTTTCAGATGTGTGCTAGTTGTCATAAAGTAGTTTATCTTCTAATCTCACCGTGGGATGGACCCTTCAGGTAACTTCACTATATATTAGTATGAAAATATTGTCCATAATCCTCCATAAGGGGAATCATGCACATGGTCACGTTCCTCAGATATGAGGAAGAGTGGATTAATAGTTTATAAAAAACAATAATAATAACAAGGGAGAACTCTTGAGACGGCGGCGGGACATCTCTGAATTGCTGAAACTTTGATAAAACCCTGTGTCTTCAGACTGGTGGAAATTTATTGGGGAAATATACTTCAAACTTGCAGCAGTTTAAAGAATAAATATAAATAATCATCGATTGATTGTCCGCAATTGCGAAAAAATAATAAAAACAACAATATAAGTTTCCATTAGTACGGATGCGATGTTTTTTATCGCTCCGTACCGGATATGAGCTAGAAATAACATAGGGTATGTGCAAGTGTGAGCAAGAAAAAACATTGTGCTGTGCAAGTGGCGAAAACACATGCGACGAGCCGGGAGAGTGCCCCAGTCGCTGCGGAACATCGTTGAGGTCACGCGTCACTTAGGCATCATATTGATTAGTAAAAAAATCCAAAATATCAACCAAATTATGAAACATATCATGAATAACTATTTTTATTCTTAGAACAATCCACTTTTTAGCTGAATTCATCAACATCTTGACTTGAAATGCTTGGGGTCTATTTTCCATTGTAAATAGACCCCCTTCGGGGAACGTTGTTAAAATTTACGATGTGCATGATTTTTCCTTATGGAGGACCATGGACATGGCTATCATGGGAATATATAGTGCAGTGGTTTCCCGTTGCCTTAAAAGGATTACAACTTGTAAAAAAATCGATGGCAATGAACCAGTTAATAAAGATTTTCTGCAAAATTACTTCATCTTTATCACAGGCGCACAGCCCTATTGTAGAGCCTTGGCCTCATCCAACACCCTTCTCCATTTTATCCGGTTTGCCACCACGTCGTTCTATCTTCCGGTAAGTTTCAATGATGCACTGTCCCTTTGTACGCAGTCCAACCACCTCAGCTTTAATCTTCTTTTCCTCAGAGGAATACTTTCGTTCAGTTCACTTTTCGTTTGTGAGACAGTTAAGAACTACTGCTCTAGAATAAATCCCTAGTCAGATGAATAACTATTTTATTTGGGAATATTCGGGTATAAAAATGAATACATGAATTTAAAATAAATGTATTATTGAATAAAATACATAATGAAAGATTTGATAAGGTCTGAAACTGATATCTATTCTAATGTCTTTAAATCATAAGATATAAATTGCAAGAGTAGTTGAAAATTATCTCATATTTATTTATATTAATACATAAGATTTCCTTTCCTTGTGGGATTGATTTCAGCAAATATCTCAGATAGAGTATTGTTTTTTTAAATGTGCAATAAATTAAATAAAGTGCAGATCTTAATCATTTAATCAAAACGTATCTCCAGGGTTATCGATAAAATAGTATTAATGGAAAATAAATAAATAAAACATCGGTATAAATATTATCATTTGACTATCACTCGAAAGGTTTTTAAAAAACATGGAATGATACAGTGATGTTTCGTATACTAGATTATTTTTTAACACATATCACTCGGTATAATAAAATCAAGAGCTATATGGTGGCTACCATCCTTCCATCTTCATAAATTATAATCACAACATTTTGATACTAAGAATAAATCAATAGCGGATATACAACATAAAATCATTAACATTTAATTCAAGGAAAATCCAGCATCTGTAAAATATGAAAAAAAAATACCATAAATAATCAATAATATGTTGAAATAATCTCAAAATTTGGTACTAACGAGCTGTGGCAGTATTTTTTCGACGTGATCAATTTCGACCAGACTTTTATGTTCTCGCTCGGCTTGTTTGGATGCCCTTACCGAGCCTTCCACGACGAGCATGCGTAGGATTTCCGTCATTAAATTTAATGAATCATCGTTCATTCTAATTTTCGGATCTTTGAATGACACCTTTAAAACATCTTTGATGGTTTCCTGGAATATAATACAATAAGATGCTTTAAAATGCAAAATAAAGATTCACTAGAGTATGTAAAGATTATATACTTGTCGTAGTTTTGTATTCATGGATAATATGACGACTTCTCTGGGCACCGGGACCTGTGCTCGCTCCATGACAGCTGTCAGTTCAGTCAAATCAATGAAATCTGACATATGAACATAAAAGCGAGTTTTATGGCCATCAAAAAATAATAGAAAGGTTTCAAAAGGGAAAAAGGCTAGCAAAATTAAATATGAAATATTAATGTGAAATGTTAAAAAAGAGCAATTTATTAACTCATCCGGTTTTTAAATATTAATCGTTAATTTCTTAAATATATACAAATATTTTGAGAGCTTATATTAGCTGTTAATAAATTGTGAGATTTCTCTGTGGCTGCAGCCTTCAAAAAATGGACTTGATAATGCTACAGGAACCGTACCAAAGGGATCGAAGAACGACGATATTCATCCCTCACGTGGTTTGCTAGCGATTTCAGTCTCTGAAGACCCGCGTTTCACCATCTGCATCTTTCAGCGCCAGTAGCCTGAAAAGATTTTTTGAAGGTTGCAGCCACAGAGAGATCCCATTCATTCGGGGCCAGAAAAACAGCTGTTGTGGATATTAAGAATTATGGCCTTTCCAGCGACCCAAAGGCTAATGACCTTAAAATTTTAAAAGCACAAACATTCGATATAAATATTTGAAATTTAACATTCAAAAGACCATTTTCAAACCATGTTTTATAAAAAAAAATCAATTAAGCCCGTTCCCAAATTGTTTGATGACTTCTGCTGTGGGATATAAATTATTTTTTATACAAGAACTATCTAGCAAATGTTGAAGTTCAAGTAATTTAATTTTCGGCTTAATATTTAGATTAATAAGAGTAATGATTTTTTTGTAAAAGACGACGTTTCACCATATTTCGGGGAATGCGCCCCCCCCCGCCCCAGAGCAAGTTTGACCGCAATACTAACGCAATAATAAAACTAAGAGCGGTTTTTTCTGATCTAAATATGTTAAATCGCGACTCAAATTCCGTTATTAATTTTTGTAAATGGTGGGCATATTTTCGGGTTTCTGAAGGAGTTTCTTTCTTAAGTGTACAAAATGTGACGTGTTGATTTAACAACAGATTGTTGTTCCAAATTTTAAGTTTTCTTTCAAAAGCATTAATTTTATCAAACATGCTATGAGTAAACTAGCCTTTTCCATGAAGTTCCACGTTAAAGTCATTTAAATGCTGAGTTATATCGACGAGAAAGGCATAACACACATCCATTCTTTATCTTCGAAAAGCTATTTCTGCAACAGCAGTTAAATATTTCTTAATCATCTCACCATCAGCAAGTGGTATCTAGAGGCAAAGTACCTCTCCCACATCTGCTTGTTCAGTTGGAGAAATCGTCAGGATTAGAAAATGAGCAAAATAAAAGGATTGGGTTATAAAAAGTATTTTATTTCGTTTACATATTATATATATATGTTTTAAAATAATAGTCATTGTTAATTAAAAAAAATAAAAAAACAGACAGTAAATTAAAGGAATATTTTAAAATACAATATTTACAAACCAGATAAAAATAAAACTAAAATACAAAGTGTAATTGAAATTTAAAATAGTAACACTTTGTTTTGGCACAAGGAAGTTCTCTTTAAAACTCAGTAATTATATTCTACGTAAATTTATTAAGATATCACATATATCATTTTGTAATTCGTATACACAATTATTTTTTTTTCCATTCTTAATTCTAAACATTTAGGTACCATGTGTATAAGTCAAAATTGTACATATTTTTTTATAATATTTAAGCTTAAAATAACACGATAATAATTAATTTTTATTCATTGGTTTAAGAGGAACATTTAACATTTAATTTAATTTGATTTTCACAGGCTTATTTTAGTAAATTTGAGCTGAGCCCTACGAATTTTTGGCACAATCTTTATCACAATTTCTAATCTTTTTATATTAATTTATACACAGATTATATAGGAAAGGTTATAATTATAATTTACAATATATTTTTATCAAAATTAAAATAAAAACAGTGGTAAATTGGTCTCTTACAGAAATAAGTCATTTTATCCGAAAAATATTGAGGGAAATATGGGAAAAAATCCCAAAAACCCCATTAAAGTCTGAGAATAAATTTCAAGACGAGATTCTAAGCATATAAATTTCGGTATTTATATTTGTTAATATTTATTTAGGTATGGAAAAAATAAAATCGATTTATTTTTTTACGTTTTGCAACTATAATATACATTAAAACGAGATATTAAAAATTAAGGGATGTTTAGTTTTTATATTAAAAGTTTTAAATTTCAAAATGAAAGTTAATGAGGGAGTTTAATCGAATTTTTGATTAACGATTACTTCTACAATTCTTCGACAAGTTTCACAAAATTAAAATAATTTTATATAAATTATAAACGACTTTTATGCTGCATTTAATAAGTAAATCGCCTAGAAATTCTTTGGACATTAACAGAATAAATGAGAATGAATGAGGAATAAAGAATAAATAAAATATCGACAGAAATGAAGCTAAAGTACAATAGGTCTCAACAGATTAATTAAAGAGAAGAAGGGAAGAGCTCGAAAAATATAGGGCATGTAATGGAGGATCCCAAAAATCAGATTTACAAGATGATACAAGCATTTGAATGCAAGAGAAAGATTTTGTAGATCATTGGATGAAATAAACTCACGGATAGGAATATGAAAACAGTCATTATATTCTGTAAATGGATGAACCCTCAGTCAAAGAGATCGAGAGGACGTCTACGAAATATAAACAACTAAATAAAAAAAGACATTCTGTATGAAAATCCGATCAATAATTATATATCTAATTAACGCAATATTTTAAGACTTATTAAAATAAATAAATGTGACAATGTATATAAATAATAATCTAATCGTACGAATCAGATTCATTACGAATACATTTATAAAAAAATAATCGTTATGACTTGGAATAACATTAATACTAATCGATGAATATATTAACTTTTTTTCTTACATGGAATAAAACATTCCATGCAATACATATTATGCAACGAATGAAAATGGCACCGGATCAAGGAGAGAAGAGGAGTTGAATCGCTTTTCAACGGACATAAATGTCCTTCGAGAGAAGATCCGACGACATCAAACGGCATCGGACCATTCCCGGATTCACTTCTTCCGTCCTATGAAATAACAAAATGCTATTATAATAAATGCGACAGAATTTATTTATTTAAAAAATAATAATACGTACGATAAACCTCGATCTCTCAATCGCTTTATGACAGCGGGTTTGATCCGTGGTTCATTGTTCGGGCTGTGAAGACCGCGGCCAGTAATAATATAAATACTCCGACTAGGAGTAGTCAAATCCCGGAGTTCTGCAATATTTCTGTCCACAAACATGTCTGTCACTTGTAAAGCCTCGTCCACGTAGAACAAATGCAAATCTAAGGTGTATTGTTCAGGGAAACCATGCTGAAAACGAAACAAGCATTAGAGCAACGAATTATTGACGCCATATTTGTGAGATAAAAATAATTACCTGTAACAAGATCATTATCGCCAAATTATTGCAGAAATCGGATTTTTGAGAGTGGAACTCAGCCAAATATTCGTCGTTTTCTGCCTTGGAGTCTCCATTGCCTCTCAACGCCCTTGTTGTGTATTTAGTGGCCATCGTAAAGTGCCATCTAGCATCATCCCTTTAAAAAAAAAAAAAAACGGTTATTAATCTATCTTAGAAAAAAGTCTCGTTTCTTTATCTTTAATTTTTTTTACTACCACTATTTTTTAAATAAAAATAATATTAGGTTCAGTCATAAATAGCTTTCTATGAACGAATTTATTATGTATTCACCACTGTTAAATATAACATTCTCCCATCTTATTGGCAACTAATCAATCACCTCATAAAATTTGGTGGGTTTGGACTTAAAATTAATTAAAGTTTTTCCGTTAAAAAATTGGGTAAGGAACAGAAAAGATTTTTTTCGATTGACGAGTGTAGGACGCTTTTCAATAATTTTTCATGAACTCTTTGCAGCTGCTTAAGGCATGTATCGGCAGTAATTGTTTCGTTGCGCTTCATCAGCTCGTGAAGGATTATTCCTCGACTATTCCACCATACACACAATAAAGTTTTCTTGCCATGAATATTGGCTTTAGGGTCCGGTAGGGGTATTCGATCCTTACCCAACTATTGTCTTTTGCGGACAATATTTTCATGGGTGATCCATTTTTCATCGCCTGTTATTATCCTGTTCAAAAAAGGCTCGATTTTATGCCGTGAGAAGAGACTTGTGGCAAAAGACATTCGGTCTACCTTATTTCGTTCACTGAGATTATGTTGTACCCATATGCCTAACCTGCTGACTTTCCCAACATTTTCCAGATAGATCCAACTGTAGATTGTGACGTATTGAGTCTCTCTGCCTCCCTTGTCATTTGACGTGGATTTTGTTCCAATATCGCATTTAAAATATCGCCATCGAAGTCGGAAGGGCAATCCGCAAATCTTTCAAAGACTCATTTCCGGAACAAAAATTGACAAACCTATCAACTTATACGTTCGAGAACGACAACGATATTCCACAAAATACTACCAAAGACTAGATAACGGGTATGGGAATCACGTTTAGATGACTTTATAGTTTAAGAATATGCTAAATACCTATGGAACTTTACGAAGCATGTCGGATCTCTCTCGCATTTATTGTCATCTGCCATCAAACCAAAATTTTCAAGACAACCCATCTGAAAGAAAAATAAAATTCCATAATTGCATTATTAAATATATATTTATAATTAATTAAAAATACTGGCGACGATAATAAAAGTAACTAATAATACCTGAGGGGTTTGTGCGTAATCGAGAACATTGTGATGGCGTTCCATCGCCATTTCATTTTGGCCGGTCTGCACATTTCTGAAAACATTTATATAGAAATACATTAAAAATTCCAAAAAAATTCCAAATAACAAAAAAAAACATTAGTATAATAATAAATACCTTTCGAAAGCTTTATCTCTTCTAGTGATTTGATTTAATTTCTGTCGAATTGAAGGATCTTCTGGTTTTGGGTCATCTGAGTGGGAGTTATGCGCAGATAAAAAATCTACGTGTTGTTTTCTTGGTAGCCTATTGCAAAAGGTTAAAAAACCCCTATCCGACATTAATCGAAGTTCACTATTTCTGATGGAATCAGTCATTTTAATTAAAGTTGATTGAGAATCTGAAAATACAAATAATATACATAAATAAGTAAATGATAAAATTAATACTTTATAATAGCAAATTAAAAAAATAAGGGAATTCTACCAGAAATATAACATTGAGAGCCTAATTATTGATTAGAACAATTTAATAAAAAAAAATGCGTTCTTGATGAATGTAAAAAAATGCAACGAAAATTAAATTACAGAGTTTGAAATAAATCGTCGATTAAACGATAAAAAATCTGCTGAAGAATATTTTCATTTAATGCTTCTGGCAATCACGTCAAGATCACCTCAAGTGTTTTTATAAATCAAATTTTAAAGAATCACAAAACCGGGAGAATTACTTAAAGAAAGTATCGACATGGGATCATTAAGTATTTTAATTTTTTCGCATAAAATTGATCAGTTTATCCCTAACTGTTCCTATCCTAACAATACCTGTAATTTAAATTTAATCTTTTTAACGGAAGACCTACGATATGTCATTGTTTTATATAAGTATGAAAAAAGCAATTTTTTTATTTAGGAGAAACTTAGGATAATAAGGATGAAACAAAAAGACTTATTGTAAAAATCATTAATTCCATGAAACTTAATAATAAATGTTAATGATAACATTTAATGGAAAGGCAATGGTTTTTTTTAATTTTTAAAATTCTGAATTGAGTGTATATATTAGGAATAATATATTTTCTATTACTAATTATCAAGTTTATAAAAAAATAAAAGTAGAAATATTAAAAACCCTAAAAATTCGATACGAACAAAGCTATTTTTAGACAAAACATTTGAAAATTATTTAAAAAATTAAAATAATCGTAAATTACATTGTTGCAAAAATAGTTAGAAATGTTTATTTATCAATTATTAAACGCCTTAACAACTGAGAAACTCATTTTTTTTTAAATAGGACCGGGTCTTATTTAACCGTATTTAATTGAAGGGCCGTAATCTAATAACTATGTCGGGTCGCAGTTTGAACTTGTAATAATGTAATGAGACGGAAAAAACTGTTTCACAGCTTTTAATATTTAAATTTTAATTATTCTAGCCCTCAAGATTATTTTTTTCATGTTGCATTGATTAATTTATATACATTATTACGTTTTATATATTTTAATAAGCTCCCAAAAAGCAGAAAAAGTGAACATTTCATCAACTTGATTAAAGGATCGCGAGCCGTGAAATACTCGCGGCGGATCGCATATGGCCCGCGGGCTATAGTTTGCTCAGGCATGTTCTATATCATAGATTCATTTAGTAAATTATATCACGATTGGTATATATTTTTTAGATTAGCACTTATATCACGGGGATCCTAATAAATTATGTTGTCTAATTTTAAGGAGGAAATTGTATTGAAAATTATCTAAAAAAATAATGTAATAATCAAAGAACGCTAGAATTACCAATATTTTTAGAATAAAACCGATTTCTACTGATTATAATATTTTTAAATCTTCTGCCAAATATCGTTCACGTGCAAGATACTTTGAATATTAAAAATAATTTAGTTTTAAAATGATTTTTTTTATAGATGACAGTTGAATTTCGACAAACGAACCGAGTTTTAAATTACTTGCGGGTGCGACAATGCCTGAACTAGCGAAGATGTTGAGGTCGATGATGCTTGAATGCTATGGAGCCGCAACTCACGTCCGTCCACTGCGAGGGCGGATTCACAACTGCCGCCTACCACTTTCTATAAGTCTTTCAGTCTTCCATCCCCGATAACAATTTGGTCTAAACATGACATTCGGCGGCTATCTTCACCTCCCCATCATATAAACTGGTATTTTTGAATATGATAAAACTCAATTTTTATTTTTTTTATGGTTTTATCAAAGGCTGACTACATTTCCTAAAAGATGAAGCCGCGCTGAAAGATAGTATTAACGTTAGACCGAATGATTTTATATGAACTTTTATTTTTAGCTGATAATCTCGACCTGAACAAAGCCGTGCAGCGGAAAATTTTGATTATTGACCGAAAACTAAAAATCTCATCTAAAGAACGTAAGTAAAAGCGCATAGTGAATTTTTGGCTATTCCTGCCAAATTTCACTAATTTCTTGACCTTGTTCTATGTAAGCCCTCAAAACTTACGAATTGCAATCAAGAATTGGGAAAAAAGCCACGTCGGACGTTGAATTGATCTTATTTTTTTTTAATACAAATAAAACATCTTAACCCTTTCAGTGCGGGGCGCATCGCGTACATGCGCAAACAAATCGTGTC